>OY783214.1:2231666-2497479 GCA_963678705.1 Panorpa germanica
AAATTGGGAAAGTGGGGGCGGGGAAGGCTTTGCCAAAGACCTCAATTTTAAAATTTTGATCATTTATAAAAGTAGAGGTAGACAAAGGTTATAAAGGTAGAGAGAATTGTTACGAGCAAAATAGATTGTTATGCCTAAAATTTGACAATTTTATTTCAGGAGCGGGGATTAATGGGGAGACTAATATTATAACGTAAATATAAATACGAAATATAGAGTATAAGATTACAGTACAGTTTTAATCATGTAAATGAATTGCTGTAATATTGAATTGGTTGTGTCTGATTGGAGAAGAGTGTGGCGCTGGGGTTCAGTTCTAAGTAACGGTGGTGTTAGAAGTAGTGGCGATAGATTATAATGGCTCTGGGAGGTAACCGTATTGCAGAATATGTGCTTTGGTGCTGAAAGTGAGGGTGGCGGGGTATGGGGATTGAATCGAAAGTGCAATAACGGAAAGGAAAAGGCCTAGAGATGAGATTATTAGGAGCGAACTGCTAGGCTTTCTTAAAAACATAAATGAATTGATGTAATTAGTAGGTTTACATTGAAATTAGTGAAAATTTTATCAAAGATTTATCTTATCGAATAATTATTAAAAAATAATGTACTTCTAAGGATGAAATTTAGTATGCAGGTTGCCAGTAAAGTATTAATTTGGAAAACTAATTGTTAAGAGATTAGTACGCAGGGGGTGGAAGCGCAGGATTATTTAATGATTGCGCTAAACGGGGGGTATAGGAAAGTGCCCTAATAAGCGATGATGTTCAGTTAAGCTGTAGTGTTGCAAGTGGGCGCATTATGGCAAAGGTGCAGATGATTACATTTAAAAGTGCGAGAACGATACAGAGCATGGAGCCAAGAGGTGATTAATGTTTAGGGGCGGGGCAGTGAACATTGTTCAATACTGTGCTTCATTATGGTAAATGATAATTTTACGCAGCGGGGGCGCTGTGAAAGTACTTTAAGGACCGACGATGCTCAGGGAAGAAGCGATGCAGAGTGCTAAAAGTAGGAGGCGCGTCATGGCAGAAGTTTAGAGGAATCAAATTAAAAGTTTGAAAACGTAAGAGAGCATGGAGCCAAGAGGTGACGATTGGGGCTTATGGGCGGGGGCACTGGAGACTGGTCAATACAGTGCTTTATTACTGTAAATAAAGGAATTATAACAAAATAATATTTTGCATTTTATTTGCGATATATACAGCAGACTTGGAGGGGGTAATGAAAAGAGGACAAGATGGGGGGGTGCTAATAGGAAGACACTACAAGATATGGACTTTAGCATACGCTGACAATAAAGTCCTGTTGGCAAAAAGGGAAGGAGAGGTGCAGGAGATGGCTCACCGGCTATGGAGATATATAGACAGGAAAGGACTAGAGTTAAATGTGGAAAAGACAAAAATTATGGTATTTAAAAAAGGGGTGGAAAAAGAAGACATAAAAGGTGGAAATACAAGAAAGAGGACATTGAGGAAGTAGAAGAATTTAAATATCTGGGCTACACTTTTAAAAAGAACAATGGAGAAGAGGCTCAGATAAGGGAGGTAGCAAAGAAGGCGGAGCTAGCAATGCGACGGGTATGGGACTAGGGGAAAAGGTATTTGGGGGGGGGACATACAAAAGGGAATATGGATGTTTGATAGACTGATAGCCAGTATGATGTTGTATTGAGCAGAGGTTTGGGGGTGGAAGGAGCAAGAAAAGTTGGAAAGAATACAGGTGAGATATATTAAATGGTTACTAGGGCTGGACAGGTGCACGCCAGGATACATGGCTATGGAGGAGCTAAAAAGGGATAAGATACGAATTAAAACAGGGGAAAGAGCAGTAAAATATGAGGAAAAATTGAACAGAGCGGAAAGCAAAATTTTAAAGAAAATAAGAGAGAATAACATAAAGAATGGGGGGGGAGGAGGTACAAAAAGAGAAAATAGTACTTTGAAAGGAATGGAATGGCGATCGAGGAGGCAGAGAGGAGAAGAGAAGGAGGCGCAAGTGTGGAAGAGGAGCTAAGGAAAAGGGATAAGGAGATACAACAGCAGGAGAGAATGGGAAAAATAGAAAAAAGTAACTACAATAAAAGATATAAAAGGTTATAAGAAAATACTGTGCTTCAGTACCTTATAGAAAAAGACATAAAACACATAAGAAGAACAACAAGGTTTAGATTGGGAAATGAGGAAAAAGGAAACAGATACTGGGAAAAGAGTGAGGAAAGAAAGTGTAGAGTGTGCGGAGCGGAAGACGAAACACTGGAGCACATTAAGTTTGAGTGTAAGGAAAAAGTAGCTAGCGTAAGGAATATTGGCAAGCTATTAAAGGGAGGCAGTGAAGGAAAGAGGTGGATGGCGGAAATAGTAAGAGGGAAAGAAAAAACAGAAGAATAAATAAGTTTGTGGAGAATAATGTAAATTTAATTGTAAGTTGAAGTATATGAAATGTATTAAGAATGTAGATTGTAAAGCCGAAAGGCGAACAATAAACAATATTTCAGGATTATTTTCTATTTATCAAATAACTTTTATTTATTCGCAAATAATAAATACACGTCGCTTTGCGACGGGGCGAAGCGCTAGTCTTACTATTATAATAATGTTCGTAATGTTCCAATTTAACATGGAAAACCTATAAGAACTCATAGATATTTATATAGAGCGTTATATATCCGGTAACAAAATCGTATATGGTATCTTCTAAACGGCGTCTACAAAGTTCTTTAAATTTTGATATTATGTAAAGGACTAATTTCTAAGACTTTCTACGTCCCTGAATTTTTCCCTGAATTTCCTGGAAACCCGTAATTTTTGAAAAACTGAAAAATTTGAAAAAATACTTTTGCAAATATCTGACGAACAAGAAAAGATAGAAAACTGAAATTTGGTATGTGTATTGAGATCATAATTTTGCACATTTTCCAATAGTTGGAGATTTGAAATTTGAGTTCAGTAGCGGCGTGAATTTCCGGGGGCAATGTTAGAATAGAGTTAGGACGTTCAAATTTAATATGTAGGCTTGCTGTAGACAGTAATTAATGAAAAAAAATAAACAACCCCAAACTTCCAGTGGCGGCGGGAGTTTAGACAGTAAAAGCCAGAAATATTGAAAAAGTAATATTAAAACTTTGGGTATGTATTGAGACACTAATTGCGCATGTTTGCCAATACTTGGATTACCAAAATTTTAATTCAGTAGCGGCGTGATTTTTTGGGGGCAATGTTGTAACAGAGCTAGAACGTTGATATTTGCAACGTTGACCCTATATAGAGTGTCATTAAAGACAAACTATAGAAAACTGCAACTTTCCTAAGGCGGCGCGCGCTGGGGGCCAAAAACCAGAAATATGAAATATTAAGAGATAAAAGGCTATAGTTTAGAATATATGTTCTTAGATGCAAGTAATATAGATCCCTGTTTTAAAATTTGACAAACTTGTTCAGTAGCGCAGATATGTGGGGGGTACTAATGCTAAAATATAAAGACAAAGCTGAAATTTAGTATGCAGATATGGATTGACATATTAATAACGAAAATATAAAAAAAAACTACATTTTCTTTAGTGTAACACTAGTGCAATAGTGTATAAACCGAGTATAAGAAAAAAATAGAGGTACAACGATGATATTTTGCATGTAGAATATTAAGTAGAAGCACAATAGTTCTCTATAAGTTATATAGTAGGGGGGAATTAGTTAACAGCCTCAAATATCAAATTAAAAAAATTAAAACTACGCATGTGGATATTTGCGAAAAATAAATTTAACCTTAGTAGCGGCGTGAAATTGGGAAAGTCGGGGCCGGAAAGGTTTTGCCAAAGAGCTCAATTTTGAAATTTCGATCATTTATAAAAGTAGAGGTAGATAAAGGTTATAAAGGTAGAGAGAATTGTTACGAGTAAAATAGATTGTTATGCCTAATATTTGACAATATTATTTCACGAGCGGAGATTAATGGGGAGACTAATATTATATCGTAAATATAAATACGAAAATTAGAACGTAAGATTACAGTGCAGTTTTAATTATGTAAATGAATTGCTGTAATATTGAATTGGTAGTCGTAATGTTCCAATTTAACATGGAAAACTCATAAGAACTCATAGATATTTATATATATATATAGAGCGTTATATATATATATATATATATATATATATATATATATATATATATATATATATATATATATATCCGGTAACAAAATCGTATGTGGTATCTTCTAAACGGCGTCTACAAAGTTTTTTAAATTTTGATATTATGTAAAGTACGATTTTCTAAGACTTTCTACGTCCCTGAATTTTTCCCTGAATTTCCGTGACACAGTTAAAGCTAGAAGTATTGGAAAAGTAGTATTAAAACTTAGGGTTTGTATTGAGACACTAATTGCGCATGTTAGCCAATAATTGGATTACCAAAATTTTAATTCAGTAGCGGCGTGATTTTTTGGGGGCAATGTCGCAACAGAGCTAGAACGTTGATATTTGGAACGTAGACTCTACATAGAGTGCCATTAAAGACAGACTATAGAAAACTGCAACCTTTCAGAGGCGGCGGGCGCTGGGGGCCAAAAACCAGAAATTTGAAATAAATAGAGATGAAAGGCTATAGTTTAGAATATATGTTCTTAGATACAAACAAAATAGAGCCCTGTGCTAAAATTTGACAATTTTGTTCAGTAGCGGAGGTATGTGGGGGGTACTAATGCCAAAATATAAATACAAAGCTAAAATTTAGTATGCAGATATAGATTGATATTAATGACGAAAATATAAAAAAACTACATTTTCTTATTTGTAGCATTAGAGCAGTGGGTAATAAACTGAGTATAATAACAATGTTGGGGTTCAAAAGTGATATTTTGCATGTAGAATACTAAATAGAAGAAAATAGTTGTCTTTATGTTATAAATTCAAATTTTATCCAGTAGTAGATTTAGATTGATATTTTGTGCGTTTGTAGGCAAAGTGCTACGAAATCGGACTGGAGGAAGAGAGAAATTAATATGGTTTACAGTTAAATGTGTGAAAATAAATTTTAACATGCATTTATCTTATCGAGCCATTATTTAAAAATGAAATTTGGTATTAAGTTTAACAATAAAGGATAAATTTGGGAAATTAATTGTTTAGAGATTAGTTCTCAAGCGCAGTAATCCTAATTAAGAGGAAAAAATTGAAAACCCTAAATTTCCAGTGACGGTGGGAGTTGAAAAACTAAAATCTAAAAATATTAAATAAAGAAAATGTTTTCTTGGGACACTAATTGTGCATCATCGCCAATAATTAGACACCAAATTTGGAATTCAGTAGCGGCGCGAATTTCTAGGGGCAATAGAGTTAGAATATTTAGATATTTAATTTTGAATAATATTTGTTATGTAAGCTCCCTTTTGACAGTAACTAATAAAAATAAAATAGGAAACCCTAATTTTCTCGTGGCGCCGGAAGTTTAAACCGTAAAATCTAGAAAATTTGAATAAAGATAATTTTAACTTGGGATATATATATATATATATATATATATATATATATATATATATATATATAGGTACACTAATTGTGAATATTTGCCAATAATTGGAACACCACATATTTTATTCAGTAGCGGCGCGATTTTTTGGGGGTAATGTTAAAATAGAGAATTAACGTTGAAATTTAGTATGAAGGCTCGCTGTAGACAGTAATTAATAATTAAATATTAGAAATTCCAAATTTCCAGTGGCAGCGGGATATGAAACGGTAAAAGCCAAAAATATTAAATAAATAAAATTGAAACTTGGGGTATGCATTGAGACACAAATGGTGCATATTTGCTAATAATTGGAACACCAACATTTTTATTCAATATCGGCGCGAATTTTTGGGGACAATGTCAACAGATTTAGAGCGTTAAAATTTGAGACGTTGGTAAATGGTCTATAAAGACAATCTATAGAAAACGGCAAATTTACAGTAAGGGTGGACGCCGGGAAAGATAAACCAGAAATATCAAATATATGAGGATGAAAGGCTCTATAATTTAGTATATGTGTCTTGGGTACAACCAAAATTGATTCCTCTGCCTACTTTGACAAATTTAGTTTAGTGGCGGCAATTATTTTTAGCAATAATGCTATAATATAAATACAAAACTGAAATTTAGTATGCAGATACAGATTGATATATTAATAACGAAAATAAAAAAAAATTCATTACCTAAGTGTAACATTAGGGTAGGAGGTGATAAACCGAATATAAGAACAATATAGAGGTACGACAATGATATTTTGCATGTTGAATATTAAATAGAAGTAAAACAGAATGGAAACGATAGGAGCCACAATGCTTAGGAGCGATTAGGAGCGTGGCGCTTGGTATTGTTCATTACAGAATGTAATTGACGTAATTGGTAGGTTTAGAGTGAAATGGGTAAAAATATAATTTAACAAGCATTTATATATATTTATTTTTAATTTAACTTCTTAAAAATAATGTGCATATAAGGTTGAAATTTAGTATGTAGGATAGCAAATAAATAAATTTGAAAATAAATTTCTCAAGAGATTGGTACGTAGCAAGACGGAAGCAATGATGATACAAAAATACATTTTAAAAAGCATATAGTTTAGCAAAAAGTGCTCTATATGTTAGATATTCAAATTACATCCCGTAGTAGAATTGGATTTTTATTTGGTGCGTTTGTAGTGCTACTAAATCTGGCGGGGGAAGGTGGGGGGCAGGAAGGAATAATCAATAGCCCCAAATATCAAATTGAAAAAGTGAAAACTATGTATGTGCATATTTGCGAAAAAAAAGATTACCTTCAGTTGCGACGCGAATTTGGGGAAATGGGAGCAGCTAATTAGAAGCGCTAAAGCGAGGGCGCTGGGAAAGTGCTCTAAGGAGTGACGATGCTAAGGGAAGGAGCGATAGCTGCTCAGCATGTGTCGTGGTGCTCTGTGGCAGACAATGCTTAATTACGGAAAATTATAATTTTAGAACAAAATAAAGGAACATAAATTTAAAAAAAGATATGTTAGTGAAAATTACTCAAAAGTAATATTTTGCATTAAGGTAAATTTAGTAAATAACTTTTATTTAAGCACAATTAATATAAACACGTCGCTTTGCGACGGGGCGATGCGCTTGTCATCTACCTATTATAATGTTCGTAATGTTCCAATTTAACATGAACAACTCATAAGAACTCATAGATATTTATATAGAGCGTTATATATTTATCTTACTATTATAATGTTCGTAATGTTCCAATTTACCATGGAAAACCCATAAGAACTCATAGATATTTATATATATATATATATATATATATATATATCCGGTAACAAAATCGTATATGGTATCTTCTAAACGGCGCCTACAAAGTTTTTTAAATTTTGATATGATGTAAAGGACGAATTTCTAAGACTTTCTACGTCCCTGAATTTCCGTGGAAAAAGTTATACTTGAAAAACTGAAAAATTTGAAAAAATACTTTTGCTAATATCTGACGAACTAGAAAAAATAGAAAACTGAAATTTGGTATGTGTATTGAGATCATAATTGTGCACATTTGTCAATAGCTAAAAATTTAAAATATAAGTTCAGTAGCGGCGCGAATTTCCGGGGGCAATGTTAGAATAGAGTAAGGACGTTCAAATTTAATATGTGGGATCGCTGTAGACGGTAATTAATAAAAAAAAATAAACAGCCCTAAATTTCCAGTGGCGGCGGGAGTTGAGACAATAAAAGCCAGAAATATTGAAAAAGAAGTATTTAAACTTAGGGTATGTATTGAGACACTAATTGCGCATGTTTACCAATAATTAGATTACCAAAAATTTATTCCAGTAGCGGCGTGATTTTTTGGGGGCAATGTCGCAACAGAGCTAGAACGTTGATATTTGGTACGTGGGCCTTATATAGAGTGTCATTAAAGACAAACTATAGAAAACTGTACCTTTCCAGAGGCGGCGGGCGCTGGGGGCCAAAAATATAAAATATATAGAGATGAAGGGCTATAGTTTAAAAAATATGTTCTTAGATACAAATAAAATAGATCCCCGTGCTAAACTTTAACAAACTTGTTCAGTAGCGGAGGTTTCTGGGGGGTTCTAATGCTAAAATATAAATACAAAGCTGAAATTTAGTATGCAGATATAGATTGACATATTTATTACGAAAATATAAAAAAAAAAATTAATTTCCTTTAGTTCAACATTAGAGTGGGGGCTGATAAACCGAGTATAAGAACAATATAGAGGTACAACGATGATATTTTGCATGTAGAATCATAAAT
Organism: Panorpa germanica; assembly: GCA_963678705.1. Lineage (NCBI taxonomy): Eukaryota > Metazoa > Arthropoda > Insecta > Mecoptera > Panorpidae > Panorpa > Panorpa germanica. The sequence continues at coordinate 2,239,940 of OY783214.1, forward strand.
AGAAGCACAATAGTTCTCTATAAGTTAGATAGTCAAATTACATTCAATAGTAGAGTTGAATTGATTTTTGGTGCGTTTGTTGTGCTGTAAAATCAAACAGGAGTGAGAGGTATAAGGGGGAAATAGTTAAAAGCCCCAAATATCAAAAAATAGAAAAAGTGAAAAAATAGAAACTATGCATGTGCATATTTGCGAAAATAAATTTAACCTTAATAGCGGTGTGAAATTGGTGAAGTGGGGGCGGGAAAATGCTTTGCCAAAGAACTTAATTTTGAAATTTCGATCATTTATAAAAGCAGGGGTAGATAAAGGTAGAGAGAGTTGTTACGAGCAAAATAGATTGTTATGCCTGAAATTTAACAATTTTATTTCAGGAGCGAGGATTAATGGGGAGACTAATATTATATCGTAAATATAAATACGAAAACTAGAACGTAAGTTTACAGTGCAGTTTTAATTATGTAAATGAATTGCTGTAATATTGAATTAGTAGTGCCTGATTGGAGGAGAGGGTGGCGCCGGGGTTCAGGACACCAAGTAACGGTAGTGTTAGAAGAAGCACTGGAAATGTGGGCGGTGGTTCAGGGGATTAAATTGAAAGTACAATATCGGGAAGAATAAGGGCTAGAGATGAGATTATTAGGAGCGAACAGCTAGGCTTTCTTAAAAACATAAATGAATTGATGTAATTAGTAGCATCTAGCATTTATCTTATTGAATAATTATTAAAAAATAATGTACTTCTAAGGATGAAATTTAGTATGTAGGTTGCCAGTAAAGTATTAATTTTGAAAACTAATTTTTAAGAGATTAGTACGCAGGGGGTGAAAGCGCAAGATTATTTAATGATTGCGGAAACACGGGGGTGATATGAAAGTGCCTTAATGAGCGATGATACTTAGGTGGGCTGTGGTGTTGCAAGTGGGCGCATTGTGGCAGAGGTGCAGAGGAATAAAATTGAAAGTGCGAGAACGATACAGAGCATGGATCCAAGAGGTGATGATTGGTATTTAGGGGCGAAGCAGTGGACATTTTTTAATACTGTGCTTCATTAGGGTAAATGATAATTTTACACAGAAAGGAGGAAACGAAGGATTATTTAATTATAGTGCTAAAGCGGGGGCGCTGTGAAAGTACTCTAAGGACCGACGATGCTCAGGGAAGAAGCGATACAGAGTGCTGAAAGAAGAAGACGCTCCATGGCGGAAGTTTAGAGGAATCAAATTAAAAGTTCGGAAACGTAAGAGAGCATGGAGCTAAGAGGTCATGATTAGGGCTTATAAGCGGGGCACTGGAGACTGGTCAATACAGTGCTTTATTATTGTAAATAAAAGATTTATAACAAAATAAGGAAACATAAATTTAAAAAAGGATATATTTTAACGAAAATTACTTAATAAATAATATTTTGCATTATTTTCAATTTAGCAAATAGATTTATTTATTCACAAATATTATATACACGTCGCTCTGCGACGGGGCGAAGCGCTAGTCTTACTATTATAATGTTCGTAATGTTCCAATTTAACATGGAAAACTCATAAGAACTCATAGATATTTATATATATATATATATATATATATATATATTTCCGGTAACAAAATCGTATATAATATCTTCTAAACGGCGCCTCCAAAGGTTTTTAAATTTTAATATTATGTAAAGGACGAATTTCTAAGACTTTCTACTTCCCTGAATTTTTCCCTGAATTTCCCTGGAAAAAATTATTCTGGAAAAACTGGAAAATTCGAAGAAATACTTTTGCAAATATCTGAGGAACTAGAAAAGATAGAAAACTGAAATTTGGTATGTGTATTGAGATCATAATTGTGCACATTTGCCAATAGTTGTACATTTGAAATTTGAGTTGAGTAGCGGAGCGAATTTCCGGGGGCAATGTTAGAATAGAGTTAGGACGTTCAAATTTAATATGTGGGCTCGCTCTAGACAGTCATTAACGAAAAAAAATAAACAGCCTTAAATTTCCAGTGGCGGCGGGAGTTGATATAGTAGAAGTCAGAAATATTGAAAAAGTAGTATTTAAACTTAAGGTATGTATTGAGACACAAATTGCGCATGTTAGCCAATGATTGGATTACCAAAATTTTAATTCAGTAGCGGCGCGATTTTTTAGGGGCAATGTCGCAATAGAGGAAGAAAGTTAATATTTTGAACGTAGACCCTATATAAAGTGTCATTAAAGACAAACTATAGAAAACTGCAACTTTACAGAGGCGGCGGGCGCTGGGGGCCAAAAACCAGAAATATGAAATATTTAGAGATTAATGGCTATAGTTTAGAATATATGTTCTTAGGTACAAACAAAATAGATACCTGTGCTAAAATTTGACAAACTTCTTCAGTAGCGGAGGTATGTGGGGGGTACTAATACCAAAATATAAATACAAAGCTGAAATTTGGTATGCAGATATAGATTGACATATTAATAACGAAAATATAAAGAAACTACATTTTCTTATGTGTACCATTAGAGCAGGGGGTGATAAACCGAGTATAATACTAATGTAGGGGTTCAACAATGATATTTTGCATGTAGGATATTAAATAGATAATCAATTTTAGATATTCAAATATTATACAGTAGCAGATTTAGATTGATATTTGGTGAGTTTGTAGGCAAAGTGCTACGAAATCGGGCGAGAGGAAAAAGAGTAAAGGACTTGTAAACTATGTATGTGCATATTTGCCATAATTACGAAAAAAAATTAACCTCAGTAGCGGCGCGAATTTGGGGCAAGTGATGGCAAGAATAGCTATGCAATAGGGTACAATTTTGAAAATTAGTATGTAGAGAGTCTCTATAAACGGTCATATATAATAGATAGTGAGAATAATTGGTACGAACAAAATAAATTCATATGACTAAAATTTGACAATTTTACTTCAGTAGCGAGGGTAAATGTGGAGACTAATATTATATCGTAAATATAAATAGGAAAAATAGAATGTAGGTTTAAAGTGCAGCATTAATTATGTAAATGAATGGCTGTAGTATTGAATTGAAAGTGCTTCAGCGAGAGCAGTGGAGGCGCTGAGGGTCTGTACGCTAAGTCGGAGTGACGTTAAAGTAGTGGCGGTAGAAAGTAGCTGCTCTGCAAGAGATGAGTCGTTGTTCTTGAAGTGTGGGTGGCGGTGCAGAGCCATTAACAGTAAAGAATATATTTGGCAAAATAATTGTTTAGAGATTAGTACACAGGGTGGTGGATGTGCAGTAATTCTAATTAAGGGAAAAAAATTGAAAACTTCAAATTTCCAGTGGCGGTGGGAGTTGAAATCCTATAATCTAATAATATTTAATAGAGGAAATGTTAATTTGGGACATGTATAGATTTACTAATTGTGCATTATCGCCAATAATTAGAACACCAAATTTATAATTCATTAGCGACGCGAATTTCTGGGGCAATGTAAGAATAAAGTTAAAATATTTAAATTTGGCAGGTAAGCTCCCTGTAGACATAACTTAAAAAAAAGGAAACCCTAAATTTTCTGTGGCGGCGGGAGTTGTGATCGTAAAATCTAAAAATTTAGAATAAAGACAATTTTAACTTGCGATATGTGTATATTTGCCAATAATTGGAAAACCACATATTTTATTCAGTAGCGGCGTGATTTTTTGGGGGCAATGTCGCAACAGAGCTAGAACGTTGATATTTAGGCTTTTAGATAAAGGCTTTGCCAAAGAGCTCAATTTTAAAATTTCGATCATTTATAAAAGTAGAGGTAGATAAAGGTTATAAAGGAAGAGAGAATTGTTACGAGCAAATAAGATTGCTATGCCTAAAATTTGAATTTTATTTCAGGAGCGGGGATTAATGGGGAGACTAATATTATATCGTAAATGTAACTACGAAAATTAGAACGTAAGATTACAGTGCAGTTTTAATTATGTAAATGAATTGCTGTAATATCGAATTTTTAGTGTCAGATTGGAAGAGAGGGTGGCGCTGGGGTTCAGTACTAAGTAACGGTGGTGTAAGAAGTAGTAGCCACAGATTATAATGGCTCTGAGACGTAGCCGTGTTGCAGAATATGTGCTTTGGTGCTAAAAGTGTGGGCGGCGATGTATGGGGGTTAAATCGAAAGTGCAATAACGGGAAGGATTAGGGCTAGGGATGAGATTATTAGGAGCAAACCGCTAGGCTTTTTTAAAAACATAAATGAATTGATGTATTTAGTAGGTTTACATTGAAATGAGTGAAAATTAATTTTATCAAGCATTTATCTTATTGAATAATTATTAAAAAATAATGTACTTCAAAGTATGAAATTTAGTATGTCTGTTGCCAGTTTAGTATTAATTTTGACAACTAATTGTTAAGATATTAGTACGCAGAGGGTGGAAGCGCAAGATTATTTAATGATTGCGCTAAAACGGGGGCGATAGGAAAGTGCCCTAATGAGCGATGATGCTCAGGTGGGCTGTGGTGTTGCAAGTGGGCGCATTGTGGCAGAAGTGCAGAGCATGGAGCCAAGAGGTGATGATTGGTATTTAGGGGCGGGGCAGTGGACATTGTTCAATACTGTGCTTTATTAAGGTAAATGATAATTTTACGCAGGGAGGAGGAAGCGAAGGATTATTTAATTAAAGTGCTAAAGCGGGGGCGCTGTGAAAGTACTCTAAGGACCGACGATGCTCAGGGAAGAAGGCGTACCATGGCGGAAGTTTAGAGGAATCAAATTAAAAGTTCGAAAACGTAAGAGAGCATGGAGCCAAGAGCTCATGATTGGGGCTTATGGGCGGGGGCACTAGAGACTACTGGTCAATACAGTGCTTTATTACTGTAAATGATAGAATTATAACAAAATAAGGAAACATAAATTTAAAAAATGATATATTTTAGCGAAAAATATTTAAAAATAATATTTTGCAATATTTTTAATTTATCAAATAACTTTTATTTATTTACAAATATTATATACACGTCGCATTGCGACGGGGCGAAGCGCTAGTCTTATATTATAATGTCCCAGGTGTATATTTATATTCTTATGATCTTATCATATATTATAATTATTATAATGTTCCAACTGTATGTTTATTTTCTTATATTCTTATATTCTTATGATCTTATATGTTTGGTACTGAATTTTGTATGGCAGCGCGAAAACGGCTCCAGGGAAGTTTTTAAAAATTTCCTATTTCGTAGAGAAAAAAATTCTAAGACTTTTGGCGTCCTCGGATTTTTCCCTGAATTTCCTGGAAACCCGTAATTTTGGAAAAACTGGAAAAAAAGTGAACCCTTTTTTGCTGTATTACTTTTAATTCGTAAAAGATAGAAAGTTGAAATTTTGAATGTGTATTAAGGTATTCAATTCTGACATTTCTCAAATATTAGAAATTCAAAAAGTGAAAAAGGGGGGGTTGAAGAAATTCGGGGGCCCGGTAGGGAACTTTCGAGAAAGTTCATATTCTGGATTCTAGAATAATTATGTATATTATTAATAAAAAAAAATTCAAAATTCTAAAATTTTATTTGGGGGCACGGGGGCAGTATTTGTCGAGAGTAAAAATTGTGCCAGAAAGTTAAAATTTTGTATCTAGGCTAATCTTGGTAACTTATTTACGAATCGAAAAAAAAAATCCCAAATTTTGAAAAAAAGTTGGTCAAATAACGCATAAATTGAAAATATTTTTTATTTTGATAAAAAAAATATATTTCCTTAGTCAGTTTAAATGAAAAATTAATTGTTATATAAAAAATATATTTCCTTTGTCAGTTTGAATGAAAAATTAATTGTTATAATATGTAAAATTAATATAGGACGAATTTATTTATTATTTCAGTTTAAAAATGGACGCACACAAAAAACAGACGTCGCTTGCGACGGGGGTAAAAGCTAGTATATTATAATGTCCCAGGTGTATATTTATATTCTTATATTCTTATATTCTTATATTCTTATATGTTTGGTTCGAATTTTGTATGGCATCTCGAAAACGGCTCCAGGGAAGTTTTTAAAAATTTCCTATTTCGTAGAGAAAAAAATTCTAAGACTTTTGGCGTCCCTGGATTTTTCCCTGAATTTCCTGGAAACCCGTAATTTTGGAAAAACTGGAAAAAAAGTTATCCCTTTTTTGCCGCATTACTTTTAAGTCGTAAAAGATAGAAAGTTGAAATTTTGCATGTGTATTAAGGTACTTAATGCTGACATTTCTCAAAAAGTAGAAATTCAAAAATTGAAAAACGGGGGGTTGAAGAAATTCGGGGGCCCGATAGGGAACTTTGGAGAAAGTTCATATTCTGGATTCTAGAATAATTAAGTATATTATTATTAAAAAAAAATTCAAAATTTCAAAATTTTATTGGGGGGCACGGGGGCAGTATTTGCCGAGAGTAAAAATTGTGCTAGAAAATTGAAATTTTGTATGTGGGCTAACCTTGGTAACTTATTTACGAATCGAAAAAAAAAATCCCAAATTTTGAAAAAAAGTTGGTCAAATAACGCATAAATTGAAAATATTTTTTATTTTGAAAAAAAAATAATATTTTTTTAGTCAATTTATATGTGTGTATATGTGCGCGAGTTTATTTATTATTTCAATTTAAAAATAGAACAGTTAAATATGAAATTTAATTACGAATTATTTTATTGGATTTAAATGATACACGCAAAAAAGACGTCGCATTGCGACGGGGGTAAACTCAAGTATATTATAATGTCCCAGGTGTATATTTATATTCTTATATGTTTATGTGTTTATATGTTTGGTTCGAATTTTGTATGGCATCTCGAAAACGGCTCCAGGGAAGTTTTTAAAAATTTCCTATTTCGTAGAGAAATAAATTCTAAGACTTTTGGCGTCCCCGGATTTTTCCCTGAATTTCCTGGAAACCCGTAATTTTGGAAAAACTGGAAAAAAAGTGATCCCTTTTTTGCTGTATTACTTTTAATTCGTATAAGATAGAAAGTTGAAATTTTGCATGTGTATTAAGGTATTCAATGCTGACATTTCTCAAAAATTAGAAATTCAAAAATTAAAAAAGGGGGGGTTAAAGAAATTCGGGGGCCCGGTAGGGAACTTTGGAGAAAATTCATTTTCTGGATTCTAGAATAATTAAGTATATTATTTATAAAAAAAAAATTCAAAATTTTAAAATTTTATTGGGGGGCACGGGGGCAGTATTTGCCGAGAGTAAAAATTGTGCTAGAAAGTTGAAATTTTGTATATAGGCTAACCTTGGCAACTTATTTACGAATCGAAAAAAAAATCCCAAATTTTGAAAAAAAGTTGTTCAAATATCGCATAAATTCAAAATATTTTTTATTTTGATATAAAAAATGTATTTTCTTAGTCAGTTTGTATGAAAAATTAATTGTTATTAAATGTTAAATCAATATAGGACGAGTTTATTTATTATTTCAATTTAAAAATTAAATTTTGACTTAAAATTCAAGCCAGTCACAAAAAACAAACGTCGCTTGCGACGGGGGTAAAAGCTAGTATTCTTATATGTTTATATGTTTGGTTCGAATTTTGTATAGTAGCTCGAAAACGGCTCCAGGGAAGTTTTTGAAAATTTCCTATTTAGTAGAGAAAAAAATTCTAAGACTTTTGGCGTCCCCGGATTTTTCTCTGAATTTCCTGGAAACCCGTAATTTTGGAAAAACTGGAGAAAAGTGACTCTTTTTTTGCTGTATTACTTTTAATTTGTAAAAGATAGAAAGTTTAAATTATGCATGTGTATTAAGGTATTCAATGCTGACATTTCTCAAAAATTAGAAATTCAAAAATTGAAAAAGGGGGGGGTTGAAGATATTCGGGGGCCCGGCATGGAACTTTGTAGAAAGTTCATATTCTGAATTCTAAAATAATTAAGTATATTGTTAAAAAAAAAAAATTCAAAATTTTATTTGGGTCACGGGACGCAGTATTTGCCGAGAGTAAAAATTGTGCTAGAAAGTTGAAATTTTGTATATAGGCTAACCTTGGTAACTTATTTACGAATCGAATAAAAAAATACCAAATTTTGAAAAAAAGTTGGTCAAATAACGCATAGATTGAAAATAATTTTTATTTTGATAAAAAAAATATATTTTTTTAGTCAATTTATATATGTGCGAGGTTATTTCTTATTTCAATTTAAAAATAGAATTAAATATGAAATGTAATTACGAATTATTTTATTGGATTCAAATCATACACGCCAAAAAGACGTCGCATTGCGACGGGAGTAAACTCTAGTATAATATATTTTTATTAATTAGGTAATAAATTATTACACAATTTAAAATTTGAATCACTACCTAGCCCCTAATTTTTACTGTTATCAATTTTTCCATTGTTTTTTTTCCAAATTGGTAACTGAAGGGGGGGTAATTGGGTTCGATCAGTGACAGGGTACTGCACAATATTTAATACAGGGCTCAAATAAAGTAAATTATAAGTTTAAAGTAAATAATAAATTTAAAAACCTTTATTTTAGCGAATATTAATATAAAATAATACTTGGCATTAAAGACCCAAAGTAAACAATTTTGTATGTTTTAAAACCAAAAAATCATGGTATTCCAAAAAGAGGGAGGAAAAAGGATAAAAACAAAGTGAAAATTTAAAACAGATGCCATTGAGGAAGTAGAGGAATTGGATTCTATGGTGCACATTATAAGAAAACAATGGAGAAGAGGTGCTGATAAGAGAGGTAGTAAAGAAGGCGAATTTTAGTAGGGTGTAGTGATTTGCAGAAAATATGTTTGGTGCAGATATGCAAAAGAGGCTATAGATGTTTGTTAGACTAATATCGAATATGATGATGTACAGAAAAGTGACATGGGGGTGGAAGGAGGAAAAAGAATTAGAAAAAAATCTAGGAGAAATACATTAAATGGTTACTAGAGTTGGATAATGGAGGAATTAAAAAGGAACAAGATAAGAATAGAAGCAGGAAAGAGAGCAGTCAAGTTCTGGGAGAAAATGAGTAACTCTGAAATCGAAATATTGGGAAAAATTAGGAAGGAGAGTAGAAAAGAGGGTCGAAAAAGAGAAGAGAGTCTTGTGAAAGGAATGGATTGGCGGCAGAGGAGACATAGAGAAGAAGAGAAGAAAGCATCAGTGTAAAAGAGGAGCTAAGGAAAGTGACAAGGAGATAAAACAACAGAAAAAATGGAAAAAATTGAGAAGAGCAATTACAACAAAAGATATAAAAGGATTTGGAAGAAAGATACCACAATACTTAAAAGAAAAAGACACAAAAAACATGAAAAGGATGGCCAGATTTAGATTTGGAAACGAGGAGAAAGGAAACAGATACTGGACAAGTAGCGAGGAAAGGATATGCAGGGTGTGCTGAACGGAGATAGAAACATTGGAGCATATTCAGATTTCATATGATAAAAAGGTAATAAGCGAAAATAATATGGGGCAGTTAATGCAAAGTGGCAGTGAAGAGAAGAGGTGGATGGCGGAGATAGAGAAAAGCAACGAGAAAAGAGAAGGCAGAGTAAAAACAGGAGGGAGAGTAGCGGGAGGAGCGAAGTAGTAGTAGTAACAGTTTGGTTTTTATTTTTATAAGGATAAATTTATACATAGTTTTTTTCGTTTGGAAGGAGTAAGAATGTTTAGATTTAATAAGGATCAAAATGAAATTAAGCATAACGACATGTAAATAATTGAGTTAAAGCACAAAAATGTAATGCCACATGGCAGAACATTAAAATAAGAAAATAATGTTTTAAAACCAAATTAGTATTAGCTCCTTATATTCTTGAAAATAAATCACAATTCAAACATGTCCTTCTCAGCGGTTTCCCTCCCCCCACCTTCCACCATTTGTTATTAGTAACACACTATTCTTTTGATAATATCAAAATGATAATACAGTAACGTTGAAACTATGTGTCATTTTGGTATTACAAAGAAAAACATATTTTCAATAAAGATCTTCTAATGATATTTTTTCCAGGACTGCGAAGATATATCATCAAGAATTTATCAATGACATTTTATACGAATGAGATTACTGCCATAATTGCAAGTGATGAATGCTTGGAAACAATGTTTAATTTATTTTGTGGTAAGTTTATATTATATTGGGGTCATTACTCGAAGTCATGACAATTAAACATTATGTGGTTTTATAAATTGTGGATCTTATTATGTAATATTGATGTACTAAAGTTGTAATCATTAATTTAACATATTTGCTGTTATACATTACATTGCTTCGCATTCATTTCAGAGACTACATTTCATTTTAAATTCATTTTACATACCATACATATTTTTGGATGGTCATTAGACCAGTTCTAATTACGTAAATGAATAATAATAAAAAATTAATTATATAACATTTTCATTCTTAAAAGTCCATATCTAGTCTTTTATTCTTTTTTTTTCTTCATTTTTTCAATTTGTCGCTTGTTTATTATTTTCCTTCGCTTACTTCTAATTTTATACTAACATTATATTCCCTCCTTATTGCTATTTCTATCAAGTCTACTTCACTTTTCAACTTCTATTGTGTTCTAAGTATTCTTATTTTTCAACTTGCTTGTCAGACACTACATAATTTTTCTTTCTCTGCAATCTAATATCTACTGCCCTTTTCTAAATTCCTTAGTCTAAGCCTCGCGCTCATTTTCTTTTCTTCATTTCCCAGTTTTTACAGGTATTGAGCATTTTCTTGCATGATCATAACTATATTTGGTGTTGTACTTTGCTTCATTTATCTTCTTGATCGTATTCTGTTTTTGACCTCTATATCTCTTTCCTTTATCAAATTTCGTACCTTTCTTAGTTTTTCTCCACCGTGCTATCTCTTTCGTAATACCTTCTTCTCTGTTTTTCCCACCTTGAATACTTTTCATTTCTGATTTTTTTACCCACCACTCTCATTAGATCCTCTCATTTCTGCTTTTTTCCTCAATGTGTATTTATTTTCACTCCTTCCTTTAAGTATCGTGGAGTCTTAGTTATGGAGTATTTGTCCTGTATTTCTGGCCTCCAACATTCTTCATATCTTCCATCCTTATATTTCCGCTTCATACAGGATCATGCTTCCAATTAGTCTGTCAAATAACCAAAACTTTTTTTCTTGTAAAATTCCGAAAATATTTTTCACACAACCGTATACCATTTCTAACACCACATTTGCATTTACCACCAGTCCCATTATTTGTGTTGTGTTTGTGGGTGTCGGCAAAAAAACATCCGACCACGGTTCTGAATCCGACTTCGAACAATTTAATAGTATAAAAGTAAATAGTGTTAAATAGTAAGACACATACAATGTTATATTACCTATTTTACTTAATTTTGAGAAGTTAATTTAATATTTTACGCATTAGCTTACTTATAAGACATCCTAACTTAACGACTCCATGTAAATAATTTTACGTACATGTAAAACACCCTGTGATCTATTTTTGATACTTTTGAAAAATAAGTCTTTTTTGTCCATTACTATTATCATAAAACTATTTAATGAGATTTTTTTAAGGTTAATAAAATCCTAAATATTCCTTACCGAGAAATAAAGACTTTTAAAGTAACTATAAAATAAAATCAATTTAATATTACTAGATTTTGTTTAAGTACAGTATTATATTATTTTATTTAACATATAAAATTTTATCTTTAATTAAAATTGAAATGAATCTAAATTTATGTTTTACTAAATACATTATATATTAAGATTCCATTTTATCCAGTGCGAACAGTAGTCACAAGCGATTACTGTTACTTGTGTGTGACAGGAATTTCATTTCAAATTTTAATTCCATTTTTAAATTGAAATATTTAAGTCATCTGTATTAATTTTACATAAAACGACAAATAACTTTTCATACAAACTGACTAAAAGAAATTACTTTTTCAACAAAATATAAACTATTATCAATTTATTTATTATTTCTACTAACTTTTTTTCAAAGTTGGGTTACACATTGAGTTAAATATTTCACATCATACAATAAGGTATGCTGAAGAGCAAAACCTTTAATGTTTATATTATGTTAACGTTAAATTGCATATCAGTCTAATAGACTAGATTGTAATATGATGTAAACATATTGTTCCGCTATACTTAAGAGCAAATATTCCAAAAAGGAACTTCTTTACAGTTAGCATTATCATTATCATTATTTTAAATAATGCATTAAAATATTAAACAGATAATATAGACGAAATTACATTGTGACGTTGTGACTGTTGTGACGGATGACTAGATCACCCGCTATTTGCTGAATTACTAACCATGAAAATCGTCTACATATTTATTTATTTTTATAACACATTATCAGGTATGTGGTTACCACATGAAGGTATCCTCACTGTTCAGGGCACATATGTTAAGGACGATATAAACAGAGTTAGAAACTTAGTTGGATTTTTTCCGTCAAGTGGAATGTTTATGACTGGTCTCACTCTACAGGAAACGCTTATATTTTTTGCAATGGTATGACTTTTATTTAATATACTATAAAAATAATTTAAAATCTGGTGGTTATCAAAATAGATTCTATAATATAGTTTAGTATAACAAAAGTAAAAAAAAATGTACAATCTGAAATTCAACAAAAACTACTAATAATCTCCTATGTTGTTCATTTATTCCAGCGGTGTTCCGGTAGCAATATAATGTCTTAATATAGTATATGTAGAAATGCTGCAAAGTATTTGTCTACAACCCCACGCGCTTTTTGATTAGACAAAAAACGTTTACCACCAAGAAATAATACAAGTTTTGGGAAGACATGGAATCCTAAACAGCCTCTGGAGATTCCTAAGCTGAATCAGAGGAATAGATTAAATGTACCATTGTCAACACACTCAATATTTCATTCTCAACACTGCTTTGTGGGTAGGTGCGTCCTGATGAAAAATGACTTCCTTTTACGGTTCGCTGAAACATTTAATTAGTACTACGAAATTATTTTGCATTAGACAGCTCGCCAAATTGTTTAAATGTTCAAGTATTTTCTCTTTGTATGTGTTGAAAACTAAGCACTATTAATTTATTAATTGTCGGTATATCCAAATCCCAATGTATTATGTTTTGACTTACAAACCATGGTACATTCGTGACAATCCTTAGCATTTCAGATTGGAATCTTTGTGTTTTTAAATATTTAAGGTAGATGTAGTACCCTATAGGTAAATATCGTATGAGGAGTTTGTTTTTAGTCCTCAGTTGTGACTAACGTCCTATCAGCCAGTACATCTTCCCCAGTTGTAGGCCTAGTTGCTTTCTTTTTGTAAATATGTGCGTCTATTAAGTAGGCCTTCTGTCTAAGTTTATTTCCAGGTACCTCACATAGTCAGCCTACAGAATATTGACATTGTTTAACGTAATACTTGGGCAGTTTCCCTGTCTAGTTGTGAATGTGATATGTATTGATTCTGATTCGCTGGCCTTGATTCCCCAGTCCTTCATCCATTAAGGAAGTTTGTCCAAATTTTCCTATAGTATAGCCGAGGCATTAGCTTAATCATTATGTGATGCCAACATTGCCGTATCATCAGCAAGGCTCCCGTCATAACTGAACTTTCCACAGGTTAGTCTGCAATACGCTACCCTGCGGTACTCCAGCCTGAATCTGAAGACTGTTTTTATTGCATTCTCATGTTTAACTATGAAGTATCTGTTTTCAATATATGGCCTCAATATGTTGAGGTACTTCCTTTTTTAGTCTGCGTACTGCGAAATTATTTGACATTAGACAGCTGGCCAAATTGTTTGGATGTTCAGGTATTCTCTCTTTGTATGCTTTGATTCTAAGCACTATTACTTTACTAAAGTGGCTTTCTATTCACAAAAGTTACTTGGCAATATAAAAATTAAAAGTTTTACACTATAAAGTTTTACGAGCATCTACCCTATTACCCATATTTAGACTTCTTAGGCTTCCATCTCTTGCCAAAACTCAACTTCTTCTTGCTGGCCGACATTTTGCGACCAATCAAGATGCAATTGCGGCTGTAGACATGTACATGACGGCCAAGGAATATAATAACGAAATATATTTATGATACATTTGAAAAAATTTACCTGTAAAATTAAATTTTCTGCCTTTTTTTCTATTACATTGTTCCAAATAACAGTTATATCTACAGAAGTACGTATGTACATCCAAGACCATAAAACTATACAACTATGATTTTTAAAAGGAGTATTTAGAATCACAAAACAATTAACAAAAACTAAAATATACAATAATAACAGACCTATTTACGTCTTGATAATCTCTAAAAAGAATGAATATTTTAAATAATTTATCATTAAAAATTACATTTTCTTCATTTGGCTAGCATATAAATAAAACATTTGAGCTAAGCAAAGAATTTTTCTTAAGATAATCGTAGAGGAGAAGAAATATGAGTACAACATAACTGACTCACAATAAGTAAAAACAATACCATATCTAAATCAGTAAATTGATTAGCTAATCAGTAAACCAGTGCAGGATTTATGTATAAGACCCCCAAAAAATATTATTCGAGTGAGTAATTGTCATATATACTTAAATATACAGCAGTAATTGCAATGTCAATTGTCATATATACTTAAATATACTGCAATTATTTGTCACAATGCCTCACATCCGGGACATACCATACCCTTCACCACGGTACTTTTAACACGTGGATTCCATTGTCTTGCTCCGCTACACTCTAGTATTCGCTGACCTTTTGTAGTTTGAATGAGCCGGCAGACTATGCTATATTTCTGACCTTTTATTTAGTATTTGCAGTGTGTTTCTTTGATAACATTATTTTGGAGAGTGATTTTTTTTAATGTCCTTACTAGAGTTACATTTTAGGTAAGTGCATTTTGAGCACAGTAAGTATGCACATAACCTGACTAAGGCAAGAATTTTTTCTACTGTATTTAATTTTTTTTCTTTACAATATTTTGATAGAAAAAACCTTGTTGGATAGTTCTGCATAATTAAAATGGTTAGTACAGGTGTTGTATGCAATAATTTATATGCGACCGTATTTTCCACGAAAGAATTATAGAACATAGAGAACCTTTTTCTATATTTTTAAGTTTGCATCATAACAATTTTTAGTAAATAAACGCTGGTTAAACGTAATGAAATTGATGACATAATGTCCTAAATAGGTTTAAGTGATAAATTATAAGATACAATATTTAAAATTTATAGATAGGTCGATCCTATGCGGAAACTTGTAGCTGTAATTGTAGCATATATTTTTAATTTTTTTTTGTTAATAACAACAAATTGTAAGTTGATGTTTGAAATTAAAATTTCTCATTAATAAATATACATTTAAAAGAACTAGACATTACAAAATCAAATAATTTCGTTTTGAATATATTAAATTTAGTATTATTGTATATGTTTATTGTTTTTCTTCTTCTTTAATTTAATTAATTAAACTAATATTCAAACTTGAGGGGATATTGTTAATTTCTATCAACTTATATTCATTTTATTTTTGATACCGAACCTAGTACATCCAGTTGCATAGTATCTATTTCATCAAACAGAATGATGTTGGGTTATGGGGTGATTTTAGTAAAGATCAGATTTTATGCTGGGTAAAAAACATTTCGTCAGAATATCAACAGTCAAACGGCTTGTTTGAAAAATCAAAGAAGGTTTTTGCAAACCAAGACAGATATTGGTGAAACATATTGCAAAGAATGGTAAGTATATTTGCAAGTAACTTGTTCTAAATACTGTTTTGTGTGTAAACTTTTTCTAAACTCTTCTACACCATTATCATCTAATGGATTTTGTGATTTGCCCAACACCTATTTAGTTTAAGTTATGAGAACCCTGTAGGCCATAGAACAGTTTCAGTAACATATCTAACAAGAGAACGTGACTCAACAATTGACTGCCAACTTCCAGTACAGATGGCAGTACTGGAAAAATGTTCAAGATCGAGTAGTGGCTGTCGTAATTACAATGGCAGAGCGAGGTTTACCTTTCAGAGGAGATAAGGAAACGCTTGGTTCTACTTACAAAGTCAATGTCCTTGGATAACTGGAACTTATAGCAAAATTTAATCCTTTTCTAGAAAGACATAAAAAAAATTAGGAATAAGGGATCAGGTGTCACATATTTACTATCTAATTTGATGAATTTATCGAAATCTTGGCACAAAAAGTGAGAGCCTCTATCCTGTATGAATTAAGAACTGCAGGGTACTTCAGTTTATCTGTAGATTTTACTTCACATTAGTCCCATATTGATCCGCTCACTATTATTGTGAGGTGGGTTTTACCAGATGATAGGCTTCCCATTGAAAGTTTTCTAACTTTCCTACAGATGGGTAGCCACATAGAGGAAAGTATGGCTAAGGTGGTACACAACTACCTCACAAATGAGAGCAAAATAGATTTTACCTAAGTGTTGAGGCCAGTTATATGATAATGATGCCAATGTACCTGGTAAATACAAGTGTGTTCAAAAAATAATATTGCAGATTAACAAGTTTGCTATGTATATTCCATGTGCCGACTATTCCCTTCATTTTGTTGATGTAGCAGCAGTTGACTGTTGCTTAGATGCAGTAAACTTTTTCGGAATTGTTCAAGAAATATATAATTCCTTTTGTCATATACACATAGTAGGGCAGTACTGTTGTCATTTTTAAAAAATTATTTTAAAGTTCCAAAGCCTTTGTCAGAAACTAGATGGGCACATTCTATGGTGCACACATGCAATACTTGATAGTTATGATGGAATAATTTCTTCATTGCATCAGTTGTATATTGATACTACAGAGAAAGGCGAAACAAGAAATCAAGCTATAAACATTTTGAATAAAATGGAGAAGTAATTATAATTCCTTGATCCCTATAACATATTTCAAGAGATTAGATAGTAAGTCTTTGTACATTGTGCCTCTTAAAAGGACTCTTTACCAATTATAATGTTACTTCATGTAACACTCTTTATTTAACGATTTTCTATTTTTATTTCATACACTTAAAATTTTTTTTCCCAATTTAAAAATGAGAAACTATTTCAAGTACTTTTGTTTATTTAAAAAGGAGACATTTATAAAATGTTATACATTTATTTATGATGGGTTTGTTTTATTTTTCATGTCCTTAGAAGTGTTGTTTTTATCGGTATCCTTCTTCATAGGTCCATTTTGTTATTCTATTTTTATTTCTTCTCTTTTTTGAGTGATTATCATATTTTCATCTTAAATCAGTCTAAACAGTTTTATGATATCCAATACAATGTTGAAATTGTATTAAATTCCAATTTGCCAATTTTTACCAATTTTATAAACATCCGTCTTTTCTAACATATCAAAAAAAAATTATTTTAATAGCTGTCACACCAATTGTCTTTTTAACACTATTAATTGTGATTTAAAAGTTTCCTTTCTTTTAAAAGTTTTATTAATTTGGAATTTATTACAGAAACGTTTACGCCTGAATCACATATGCCAAATGTTTTTATTAGTGCATTGAATAATAGTATGATTGTATATTTGTCTGTTTGAACCAGCACTTTTCGGCAGGATGGAGCTGAACATCTTTATTTAAATTTTCACAATTTTTATATGGTTTCATTTTTTCAGACTTTCTTTCATAATTATAGGCATATCTTTTATTCCTGCTGAAATTGCCTTTGCTCGCTGCATATTCGTATATTCCAATTTAATTGCAGAGGCCTGCGGTTGATTTTACAATTTCCGTATTAAATCTGTCTATTGCATAGTCCGGCAATCCCATTTCAATAAGATGCATATTGACCTCTAATAAGAGTCTCTCCTTTATTGTGACATAATCTAGTAACGAACCAGCTTGACCTTTAAATGAAAATGCGCATTTTACTTGTGATCAACCTTAATTTCCATATGTTTCACAGAAGTCCTTCTATACTGCTTATTCGGAATTTACCGTCAATTTAATCAACATGCTACTATAATAATATAGGCACTGCTATTCTTGAAGAAGCTTTATTATCTCAATTTTCTCTTTATCTTGTAGAATATTTTTTTTTTATTTTTTTATTTCTCCTATTGTTTCAGCAATCTGCCTAAGTAGGCAATAAGCTTCTTACATGATTAATTAATTAAGACATGTAAGAGAAACATTCCAGTGAATGCTCTCTTGTTTTTATATACAATAAACTATTATAATATATCATACATTGAACACTATTCCCTATCGCGGACCTAAAGTTAGGTCTATTGGTTGATATCGCCTTAATCTGCGGGGTTCCCTGTTGTCACACACGTTTAGTTGATTCGCCAACGCATTGGGATGGTTGATTAATCTATCACTATATTTTGTGCTGGATAGGTATATTTCATCTTTGATGGATGCTATTGGGATGTCTTTCTGGATGACTTCGTTAGTGACGTAGTATGGTGCATCTACAATGAGTCGTAGTATTTTGTTTTGAAATCGCTGGATAATGGCTATATTGGAGTTGCATGCAGTACCCCAAAGCTGAATTCCGTAAGTCCAGATGGGTTTCAGAATGGTTTTATATATAAGTATTTTGTTGTCCAGAGAGAGTTTTAACTTTCGACCAATTATCCAATACATTTTCCTGATTTTAAGACCAAGCTGCTTACGCTTTGTAAAAATGTGCTTTTGCCAGGTAAGCCTTCTGTCCAAATGTATACCAAGATATTTAGCGTCATTGGATTGTGGAATTACACAATTATTTATTTTCACATGCGGGTAAGTTTCTCTGCGCGTGGTAAATGTTAAATGCGTTGATTTACTTTCGTTTGCTTTTATTCGCCATTTCTTGAGCCATTCTTGAATCATATCAAGGATAGTCTGTAGATTCCGTGATGCCGATACTGGGTCTGTGTGTGATGCTAATATAGCAGTATCGTCTGCAAACGTAGCAACGGTAGTTTCTGTTGTAGTTGGCAAATCGGAAGTATACAGAAGGTATAGTGTGGGTCCTAGGACACTTCCCTGAGGGACTCCTGACTGGATGGGTTTCAATTTAGTGCATTCGCTACCTATTTTAACCATGAAGTGCCTATTAGTCATATATGATCTCAATAGTTGATAATCTTGGTACGGAAGTATTTTGTTCAGTTTATATTGAAGACCTATATGCCACACTTTGTCGAAGGCTTGGGCTATGTCTAGAAAAGCTGCTGAACAATATCTTTTGGCATTTAAATCTTTATAATTTGTGTTAACCAACCAACGGTTGTTCTACAGTACCGTGCTTATTGCGGAAGCCAAATTGATGTTCGGGAATTAGCTTTTTTTCATTAATGATACATTTTAACCTCTTAAGGTATATTTTTTCAAATAATTTCGATAGTATCGGCAGTAAACTAATGGGCCTATAGGAAGTAACCTCTTCCGGTTATTTCCCAGGTTTCGAAATCATAATTATTTGAGCAACCTTCCAACTACTTGGATAGTAGTTGGTTCTAAGAATTGCATTAAAAATGAAAGTAATTAGTTTTATACTTTTCTTAGATAGTTCGAATATTATCTTTCCTGTGATTAGGTCAAAACCGGGTGATTTCCTAATATCGATTTCTTTTACTATTGTTTTCCAAGTTTCCTTGGTTGCAATTTTTTTATGAGGAAAGTTCATTTGGAAAGGGCTGTCCAGAAAATCCAAAATACCATTTTCATCTTCTGCTGCCGTTTCTGAAGGATACGGTTTGAATACTTCCTGCAGATGATTAGCAAACATCGTAGCCTTTTCTTTATCATTCCTTGCCCATTTATTTTTCTCATCTTTGATAGAAGGGTTGTGTATCTCTGGTCTTTTCATCTTTCTTGTTGCTTTCCACAGCGAGTACTCCGTAGCTTCCGATGGTGTTAAATTTTCAAGATATTCTTGAATACATTGGTTATTATGCTCCACTATCAACTCCTTTAGGCCTTTAATAGCTCTATTTAATTTTCTTTTATTAGCAGGTGATTTGCATAGTTGCTATTGTTTACGTAGATGTCTTTTCTCCATTATTTTCTCCGTAATGAGTAGGGGCACATCACTCTTCTTCCCTTGGATAGCTTTATGCGTGGGAGTAGCAATCCATGCTGCTTCTTGGATGTTTCTGGTAAAGTGTTCTACTGCTATTTCAATTTCCAGTTCAGTTTTCAGTGGTATACTTAACGAAATAGACTCATTTAGCTTTGATCTAAAAAGGTCCCAGTTAGTTCGATTATTGTGCAAGAATGGCCCAGTTTCTCTACTGCGTATTTCCTTGTATACAGTAATAATCACCGGAGAGTGATCTGATGACAAATCTAAACAGGATTCCGCTTTACACTTTTTCGGGTCAATACCTTTAGTGATACAAAAATCGATCACATCCGGAACTTTTTTTACGTCAGAAGGCCAGTAAGTTGGTTCGCAAGTTGAAATTGATCTTAGATTTTTAGCACTCATTGCTTTTACTAGTTCTTTACCCTTGGTATTAGTTATTCTCGAGCCCCATGTTGGGTGCTTGGCGTTATAGTCACCCCCTGCCACAAATTTGTTACCCAGTGTTTCAAAAAAGGTCACGTAGTGTTCCTTCTTGTTGTTGTGTTTTGGTGGACAATAAATTGCTGAGATTGTTACTGGGCTAACTTCATTTTCAATAGTAATACTGGTGGCCTGTAAATAATCCATTGCAAACTTCTCTCTTTCATGATGTGCAATACTATCTTTTATAATTATTGCAGTTCCACAATGTGCCTTACCATCCGGATGTCTAGTGTGGTATATTTTATATTTTGGAATACTAATGTAGTGCCGTTCAGTGAAGTGGGTCTCTGATACCATCATGATATCTATGTCTTGGTCAATTAAAAAAGTTTTTATTTCCCGAGCGTGTTGGTGTAAACCGTTTGCGTTCCAAATACATAATTTATACCTTTATTGTTTATAGTTTTGTTGTTGTACTGACATTAGGCCAATTTACTAACTACGACAGTAAGTAGGTTGAGCATCGTTCCCATCTGTTCCATGAGTCTGGCAAGCATTTCTTCAAGCTTAACCATATTGCTGACTGGTTGGGTGCTTGTTGGTACTGTTTGATCATTAAGAGCTCGGGCGTATGATACTCCAGTTCTTATTTGGCTTTCTAGGCTAGGTTGAGCTTGAGTTTGATTGTTCTTCTTTTCTCGTAGTGTAGGCTATAATTTTTGTTGCAATTGTTTATGAACTTCACATCGTCTGTAGTTTGCAGGGTGATTTCCTCCACAATTAGCGCATTTTACTTGATTGTCTTTTATTTGGCGGGAGCAATTTTTTGTCTCATGTTGCTCAGCACATTTTACGCATTTGTGTACTTTGCGACAGTATGCTTTAGTATGCCTAAATGCCTGGCATCTTGTACATTGTGGAATTACTCTTTTGGTACGTGGTGGTTCGCATTTAACAATATTATAGTCAAGTTTTTCTATGTTGTATACTTCTTTGTTGTTACCACTAGTTTTTAGGTCTACATAAAACATAGGTAGAGGTAATTTGGTGACTCTGTGTTTTATGTTATGAATGTTCACTGCTTCGTGGCCAAGACCCAAGAGCGCTGATTTTATTGCTTCCACCTCTGTTCCGTGGTGTAGGCCTCTTAGTACAAACCTAAATGTTTTCTCACTTTTTGGTTTGAACTTGTGGTATTGGGTGTTTTTCTCATCCAACTCCTCTATAAGAGTTTCAAAGTGTTCAGCCTCAAAAACTTGAACTTTAATTGTTTCAAAGCAAGTGGATTTGACTGTATAATTACTTGTAATTTTTTGCATCAGTGTATGGATGAGTTGAATCACTCCTACGGGTAGAGGTTTGGGTATAATGGTTGTGTGGCTTAATTCATTGATAGTTGTCTCGTTTGTGGTTTCAACGTTTCCTCGTTCCTCTTCTGTCAGGCATTTAAAACTGTTATTGGTTTCTATTGGTTTACTCAGCCAATAGTCGGCTAGTTTTGTCTGTTTCCTGGCATTTAGCACTTCTGGACTTCTTAGTCTTTTCTTGTGTTGGACGGTTGTCCAACGGTTGGATGGAGATTGTACACTTTGGGGTATAGTCTCTGGGATGGTCTCCGTTTTATCAGAGATGTTTGTTTTATCGGTGCCGTAAGCTGTTGTATTTTGCGGCGGATTTCTAATCACCATCTTATTAATTATTGGGTCACAATTAATTTAGATTTGATTATAATTTATTCACAATACAATACACTATTATAATTAGAACAATGATTGTGCACTGCATTGTTTATAGGAAATTCATTTTTTTTTATCTATGTATTTAGTTTGAGGAGAAATCCACATGTTATACCATATAGGTTATACACCATATAATATAAGGTTTATTTTCCACTTTAAATACAGATTTAGATTATCTACGATGATTTGTAAATGTTTAACGGATACTCGTTCAATTCGTTTTAAACACTTCTTTTGTTAATATAATAACGAACAATAGTAGTTAAAAACAATTTTATTAAATAACTTATAGAATATTTGAAAGAAAGAACGTCTGCACTGCTTAACAAGCAATAATGAACTGATCTTGTAGAATATGAAATCTTTTACATTCACTCTCAAATTCACTAATGCATTGGTCAGCATTGGATGTTTTATTTGAAATTTTTTCTAATAAAAAATCTTTTTAAGCAGTTTGTCCTCTGTTTTATCTCCCAGGCGTTGCTGTTAGTGTTATTGTGTCCAGGCATTTTCCGTTCTGTAATCTCATCTAAATACTGGTCCCTAAATTGTAAATTTTCACCTTCATCTAGATATATTTCATTAGATCCATACTGCGCGTATTTGATGTGTTTTTATAAACGAATTTTTGATTTCCGTAAACACGTTAGAAGACAAAATAGAAGTGTCCTTATTTGTGGGGTGTTGCTCATCTGGGACCTCACAAATACGTCCGTGCGGTGTCTCAATAGAGGTTCACCCTAATACAACAAATTTAAATCGCAGTTTTTCCTATTTTCTTGATTTTAACTTGAAATATCGTTTTATAAGAAAATATCTTCAATTTTATTAGGAATTGTAAATTTTTAATTAAACTTATTTGTTGCTCTAGAGTCAGACTTTTATAGTAGTAATTTACATACACATTATAATATTTAAACTATTTAACTTAAATCATATTATCTAACATGAAATCAAAAAAACTACATTTTAAGTTTATTATTTAAATTGTCAATTCCTTTTTATCTGGTTTTTAATAACTTAACAATATGCACAGTAAGTTCTGTCAACTCCAGATATCTACTGTTTGTACTAACTAAAGAAATATATTTTCTTTTCGCATATTAAATAAAAATTTACTTGGCCAGTGGGACATTGTTTTGTATATAACTAGCTAAACCCAGCCACGCTTTGCTGGCTGAGTGTAATATGAAATGAACGGGAAAGTAAATAAAAGACACGTACAAACACATACGGATTACGTCAACTGGAAAGACCGATAGAAATAAATTTGATTTTTAAAAACTCGCGCAAATTTGAATGCAACGTTGTGTCAAAATGTCATTTTTCTTTAAAAACACGATATAGTTCTTAATAAGGATAGGTTAACATATAACTCCTTAATTAATTGTACTTGATTTAAATATTTCACAAAAAAACAATTACATTTACATTAACAAGTCAAAAATGATTCACATTGATATTAACACTTAGTTAAATTACATTTGTTTGTAAACCTTATGACTAACGCTTGCATATCACTACAGTATGCGTAGTTACAATAGTACCTGATTTTACAAATCACAATGATAAAACAACTAGTTATTAACATTACTTTTGTTTGCAAAACTATAACTATATACGGCGATAACAATAACAATATTACACCTAATAGTAGAGTTAAACTGAATTTACAATTCACCATGATTTTAACAACTAGTTAATAACATTTCCTGAATGTAAAATGACGCCATATAGCTCTGTGTATCTGTACTATATAAGTGATTGCCGCGTGTTCATATGCTGTGTCAGCCCTCAGCATATACCGCTTAGTGAACTGCTTGGATATCAGTTCTCTTACTCGTGCACTGAGGATGTGAGAGCGAACGCCTTGGCGGGGTTCACAAATTATATACAAAGCAGCGCTTGTTTCATTCAAATATCACCTAATATTAGCAATGTTCTTAACCTATTTATACATGGTTCTTGATAATAATTATTTCTTAAACGAATTATATTTATTTCATAATTATTTACCAATATTATGCAAGTATGCTGAATAAACTTACGTCAAAATAAAATAAAAAAGAAAAATATAATCACTATATAAAAATATTTATTTTAATTGAAATACGTTTATCCAAGTTAAAGGGAAAGACGTACAAAGTTGCAGAGGATTCAGCCACGCAGCTTCTTAATCTTTATGAATTGAAGAAGAAGCGTAACGACTACTTTGAGAGCCTTAACACCATGGATAAAAAAAAATTCGACATTGCGTTATCCCGTGCTGGAGATTCAAAGTAAGTATCTAAATTTTGTAATGTAAGGTGTTTCTTCATTGTATACATCGTATAATCTTTTTACAATATTATATTTTTTTACACTTCAAATTCTCTCCTTCCTTTTAATATTCCTCTTTCTCCTTTTAACTTTCGCCATCCAATTACTTCGTTCAGTCCTAGAATTTTCGTTTCCTCTCTGCAACAACAGTCTCTTCATTCCACTATCTTTATTTTCTTTCGAAAATCTCACGATCATTCAAGTTCTTCACTTACCTGGTCTATTTCATCCTTCACCTCGACTTTCTGTTTCTTATATTGTACCCCACTTTCTCAATCTTCTAAATCATTTCTGCTGCACTTATGTATGCCTTTTTCTCATTATCCCCAAACAAATCTTGTATATATTGCCCTAATAATGTATTTCGTTAGATATATTGTATATGTAATTTATATCATTATTTGTTACATTTTGTACCTTTCTTTATAAGATTCTTGTGTTCTTCTGTTTTTAATTATTTTACTATGCGACTGCAGGATGTTGCTATGAGTAAATATTTTATGATATGCTTTAATTCGTATTCATTTTATTAAGTCTTCAGGCGCTCTCCTCTTCAGTCTGCTAAAGGTAGTCCAGTCTCCCATTTAGTTGGTGACCAATATATTTGGATGGTTCACAACTCGGTCTTTGTATTTAACCGTTCGAGTAGTTATTTCTTGTCTCACTGTATATATTACAAGATCGTGGTGCAGTCTTTCTTTTGTAATATAACCACAATGCATCAACAATAATGCGTAATATTTTTTGATTAGAATATTTGTGAGATCTCAATATTTGAGTTAGCTCAAATTCCCTATAGTTGTAACCCATAAGTCCATACTTGTTTAAGTATACATCTATATATTAGTAATTTGTTTTCTATCCATAAATGAGAATGTTTGTTAAGCTTACAAATTTGTAGTCCTAAGCCATTATGTTTCATAAATATATGTGTAAGACGCCTATCGAGGTATATTCACAAAAATTTTGCTTTATTTGATATAGGTACCTGAACGTCATTTTAATTGACTGGTGAGAACACTTCTTGTTAATTGGGAGTTTTACATCTTAGAATTTTCAAAACCAGAATACAGGCTATAATCCCGGGATTGTATTTTGTTCACATAAAACACACTATGTGCAAGTTAAGGGGTTACATGGGTTTCGTCGGGTAAAAAAAGGCCTATTTTCAATATTTTTTTTTCTATGTAAAAAATTATTTATTTAATTCAAACTTTTTTCTGTCTTATAGATATATATTAAAAGAATAATTTCTGAAATTTTCAAAAAAAAAAATTAAAACTCCTCCATTGTGACGTCATTTCCGGTGACCCCTCGAAAAAAAGGTGCGTCCGCGTTGTCAGCATAACTCCTGACAGGATCATTAAAAATGAAAAAACAAAAATAAGTGTTTTAGTTAAGACCATAAACTCGTGCTTGAACGAAGGAAAGAAAAAAAAAGTAAAAATTGGAATTTTGGCAGACATTTTACCAAAAAAATGAAATTTCGGTCAAATTTGCTTGACATTTTGTTTTTTTTAAAATAGTTGTAATTGAAAAAAAAGAAAATTCTTTGTTCAAGCACGAGTAAATTGTATCTCGAACACGTGTGTAAAATTTCATCAAGATCGGTTGAGTAGTTTTCAAGAACATTTGACAACCGACTTTGAAAACACGGTTTCCAGAAAACGCGTTTAAACTTTTAAGTAACAATAAAACTGACTTGGAACGCACACCTTCCAAAGGCTGTATCTCCGAAACTATTATTCGGATCGACTTGAAAATTTAATATAATATTCTTGAGATGTTGTAGAAATTAATAGGCCAAAAATTTTATGAACACACGAAACCCATGTAACCCCTTAAAATATGTTTACATAATACCTATATTTTTGTTATATTTACTTAATATAAAATACAATATATATTAAAGGAATATACAATTATATTTAAATGAACTCATTATTTAAATCTATTATAAATAAAGAATTGAAATATCAAATAACTTCAAAATGATGTTGACACAAATAACTTTCAATAAGTATAAACTGATAATAAGCCTGTCCGAACGTGCTATTTGTAGTATAAATTTTATGACAAGTTAATTTCTAAGGCAGTGCTTATGAGAAATAGAAACATTCCCTCGTGACCATAACGACCTTCTTCAAGAATGATTACCTAAACAAAAAAGCGAGTTTAAATACATTTGTTACATACAATTCTAGATAATTTCTAGAATAACACCACAATAGCTGTACGTGTTATTTTGTTTCAGTAACAGTTAATTTTTATCGCATACAATTGGCATAGCCACAAATTAGATTTATGACACAAAAGTAAAAAAAAAAAAACATAAAAGCACAAAATGCAAAAGAAAGAAATAAAGGTATTAATTCACAAAACGAGAAAAATTCAAAAACAAATCAAAAACAAACGAAACAAGTAAAATTACGGGTTTCCAGGACATTCAGGGAAAAATCCGGGGACGCCAAAAGTCTAAGAAATTTTTTCTCCACGAAATAGCAAATTTTCAAAAACATTGACAGAGCCGTTTTCATTCTTTTTTTTTTTGATTACTAAAGATTATTACAATCTGTCCTGCCTATAGGACATTCAGTGATAGGTATGTCAAAATAAAATGTCTTGCGCGGAATATGCCTATCGACTCATCCCTCAATTTCAATAGATCCTAGATTTTATTTAGATGGCTAGTAGGTCCAGAAGTACCTTCTTTTTCAGTCTGCGTACTGTGGAAATATTGGACATTAGACAGCTGGCCAAATTTTTTGGATGTTTTATTATTCTCTCCTTGTATACTTTGGTTCTAAGCACTATTTCTTCTTTTACTGTAGGTATATCCAGGTCTTGATGTATTATGTGATTAGGTATAAACCATGGTGCATTCGTGACAATCCTTAGTCTGTCCATTTTGGACTGAAATCTTTGAAGAATCTCAATATTTGAGGTAGGTGTAGAACCCCATAGTTGTATACCATATGACCATACCGGTTTGAGTATGGTTTTGTAAACAGGAGTTTGTTTTCTGTGCTAAGTTGTGATTTCCGTCCTATCAGCCAGTACATCTTCCGCAGTTGTATACCTAGTTGCTTTTTTTAAGTAAATATGTGCTTCTTCCAAGTCTAGGTGCATTTCCAGGTACCTCACATGGTCAGCTTGCGGTATATTGACATTGTTTAAAGCGAAACTCGGGCAGTTTCCCTGTCTAGTTGTGAATGTGACATGTATTGATTTTGATTCGCTGGCTTTGATTTTTCAGTCCGTCATCAATGAAGAAAGTTTGCCTAGATTTTTCTTTAGCATAGCCGAGGCATTAGCTGGATCATTATGCGATGCCAATATTGCCGTATCGTCAGCAAAGGTACCCATCATTACTGAACTTTCCACAGGTAGGTCTGCTGTGTATAATAGATATAATATAGGCCCCAATGCGCTACCCTGTGGTACTCCAGCCTGGATCTGGTGGATGTTCGTTATTGCATCCTCATGTTTAACCAAAAAGTATCTGTTCTGAATATATGACCTTAGTATACTCTAGTAGGTGGGAAGTTTTTGCCTAATTTTACACAAAAGTCTTTCATGCCACACACGGTCAAATTCCTGTGAAATATCTAGGAATGCTGCTGAGCATAACTGTTTCCTTTCAAAAGCCTGGTGAATTTTGTTGACTATCCTGTGAACCTGCTCAATAGTTCCATGTTTATGCCTAATGCCAAATTAGTGATCTGGAGTTATGTGGTTTTCTGCAATGTCCGGAAGCATCCTCGAATGCAACAGCGACTCAAACATCTTTGCAGTTATCGGAAGGAGACTTATAGGCCTATATGATTTCGGTTCTTCTGCAATTTTATTTGGTTTGAGAATCATCATGACTTGCGCGACCTTCCATTGAGGGGGAATAAAACTAATTTTAACGATTGCATTAAAAAGTTTAGATTCCGATCTCAGGTAGTTCTTTTAGTATTTTCCTTGTTATGAGGTCATAGCCTGGAGCCTTTTTACCATTCAGATTCTTAATTGCTTCAGCAACCTCAAAAATATAAATTTTTTTAATTGGCTTATGTGGTGATGTCTCATCCCTTAATACACTCAGAACCTCATTTAAATGCTCTACTAACCCTTCATACGGGTGAGGAGTAAAAACTTCTTGCAGGTGCTTAGCGAAAGTGTCAGCCTTATCTTCGCATTTTCTTGCCCAACTGCCATCCTTGCGTCTTTACGGTGGAAAAGCTACTTTTGGTTGTCTTATTTTTTTGGTTGCCTTTTACAAGAAATAGTCACTAGCCGCCAAAATATTAAGATGCTTCAGATATTGTTGTACACTGCGGTTCTTTTCAGCTGCAAGTAGATTTTTAAGTCCTTTTCTGGCTTTATTTACACCGTTTTTGAGGCGAGGGCATTTATTAGATTGCCATAGTTTCCGAAGTCGCCTTTTCTCAGCTACTTTCTCCATTATAGATTTAGAGAACTTTAGTCTTTGATCTTTACACGGGTGCATTGGGGTTGATTCCCAGGATGCTGCTTGAATTGTAGCATTAAAGTGTTCTACAGCTGCTTCAATGTCCTCTTCATTTTTTAATGGGATATTCGCACAAAGATAGGTTTCCAAGTCGTTGTTAAAATGATTCCAGTCAGTCATGCTGTTGACGAGTGTGCATTTTCTTGGTTTCGTTTTATTCTCACTAGCCAGAGTGATTATTACAGGCGTATGATCCGAAGACATCTCGCAGCAATGTTCGCATTCGATGTAGTTTTCAGAGATTCCATTTGTTATGCAGAAGTCAATGAGATCAGAAAATTTTAATCTGTCCGTTAGCCAATAGGACGGGTGTCTTGAGGATGCGACCTTCAGTCTAAGTTTTTCAGTACTTATCAATAATTCTCTTCCCTTGGAAAGAATGATACGTGAGTTTAGCGTTGTAGTCGCCTCCGGCAATGAATTTATTTCTAAGAGAATTAAAAAAGTTCATATAAGAATCTCTTTTAATATTGTGTTTAGGTGGGCTATATACGGCCGATATCATAATGGGACCAGTCCAGTCCTCGACCATCACATTGGTAGCTTGAATATGTTTTTCTCGATGTGGAGTAGCTTGGTAGTGCCTAATTTTTTCCTTGATTTTTTAATGAGTTGAATTTTGAGCCAGTTTTGTCAGAAGTTCAACCATCATATTAGTGATCATTGTCATATTGGTCATCATTATCTGGAGCACTTTCTTCAAGTCTGTAATGATACTTCTGAACTGATTGGTACTAAAAGAGTTTGGATTGAGGTTTTGTTCTTGCATAATATTTTCATTTGCATTTGGTTGAGAGGAGTGGCTACTCAATCCAATTTTATTGTTTCCACTAACTAGTTCAGAATACGCGTGGGCTGTGTAGTTGTCACTGAAGCAATGAACCAAGGCATTTCTTTTTCTAAGGCTAAGAAACCTAACTTTCTGTAGCTCTTTGTAGACACCACATCCTGTATAATTTGCCGGATGATTTCCGTTGCAGTGTACACAATTTACATTTTCGGAGCGTGTTTTCTCGAGCACTGATTTGTGGCATACTCGCCTGCGCACTTAACACATCTAGGTCTCCTGTAACAAAAGGCTCGTGTGTGACCATATCTCTGGCGTGTAACACACAGTGGAATTTGTCTTTTGGATCAGGGCGCTTCGAAAGTTATTCGGCAGTGAAGAATGTGCTTTATATTAAATATTTGCTTATTATCAGGGCTTGGTTTGAGGTCTATAACAAATACTGGCATAGGTTTTTTGTCTATCCTATCCTTGATATTCCAGACATTGACTACCTGGTGCCCCAGTTCCTCAATTGCGGTCTTTAATTCTTCAATATCTGTTGTGGGGTGCATGTTTTTTAAAACCACTCTAAAACTTCTATCTTGTTTAAGTTTGTACGTATGGAACACAGTGTCTCTTTTTGGAGCTCCTAAATTATAGTGGTGTAAGCTTCAGTGGTTTTTGGTTGGATTTTACCTTCCTCAGCTCGCAGGATTTTAATTTCATATTTGTTTTCGGTGATGTCATTGAGCAGTTTGGTTAGGAGTTGCATGTTGCTTATTCTATCAACGTAAATTGGCGGGGGTTTGACTGGTTTGGGTTCCTGTATATTCTGTTCTTCTAGATAACTTTCATTATCGAGAGCAGAAAATCTATATTCCGTTTGAACTGGAGCACTCATTGAAACGCGCCATTAATCCTTGGAGAGAATAACGATGTTTGTACAATTAGTTTAGTAACGACCATGTACTGCAAAAACTTAATCCACGCTATTTAAAAATGACACTTTGAAGGTGGCCTCCATTTTGGCCAATATATTTGCAAAGTCTTTACCGAAAACCTTGCCTCATGACGTTCGCCGGACTAAGCGCTCTACGAATTTTGCGATATCTCAAATCCTTGGTCCAATCGTCCAATAGAAACATTACTCATGCTGCTTTTGCAAACACAGACACAGAGATGCAAAATGTGGACAGAAACTTCTGATTTCGGCTCCACAAATATATAACTTGTAATAAGTAGAACTTTACACTCTTACTATTTTTTCTTCTTATGAATTTCCTTAAGCAAGCATCCCAGGACTCCAACGCATGCATCGGAAGGATCCTAAAATACCAAGAATACTGAAATCCGTTTGAGCATATGCATAGCATATACCTGGCTACGTCACAACAAATTGAATAATAATATTTATGATACTATACTTACTAAATATAGTAAAATATTAAAAAAAATCATTAATACCATGTCAAAATTACAGGGTGATTCTGTATTTTAAGCCAACAGCTGGTTTTTTGGAAGGAACTCAAGAGATCTGGAATCAAATTTTGGTAACTCAAAGATTCAATAAACTAGATAATTACAAGTTCTAAAATACTAATTATTTCGAAAAATTGTTTAATTTATTTTATTAACTTGATAGTTAGAGGCGTCGTCACGAACAATAATTTTGGCTACGGACAACCTTGAGGAAGCTGAATATTTGGGTAATTATTGTACAGCAACTCTTAAGTACTACTTAAGGTGTTTCCATTTGAATTATTTTAAGCTAAGTCAATACTGTTGGTTCCCTTTTTGATCTATCAGGCTACTCAGAATATATTTTGTTATAGGTTTCATTTATAACGTGGGGTTATCTATTCAAAATAGCTTTCGTTCATAGAATGGGGGCGGGGGACAAAGGTAATTCACTTAGGTCATAAAACGCGCCTTAAACCATCGATCATGGTTTACTTTCATTATGTAAGAGGGCTGGTTTTTAGAAAAACAGAGTCAGATAAGTGAAATGTAACAACAAATATTCCGCTTTTTTATTGGCTTTCCAGAATTTTACAATCTATCACTTGGGATATTTACTTAATGACATAATAACTTAACAATAAAATAGTAAATTGTATATATGCAATGAACATCCTTATATGGTATCATTCCTTCCAAGTGCACATGAGAATGTACACGTGAATATTTTGAACAGCTTAGTACTTAGTATATATTAGTCGTTTACGCCTAAACACTTTCCGCTGAACACAGCCTACGCTGTCTTCTTATCATCGTAAGGGTGGTTAGATGGCCATCCAGTCGGTCTCTATACTTGATGCTGTACTTTCGTCTTTGACCCTGGGTATATGTAGATCATGGTGAATAGCTTCGTTAGTCATAAATCGTAAAGCATATAAAATACGTAGCAGAGATGTGCCCAAATGCTTTTCAAAAGTATTTAAATACAAAATGAAAACACCTCTTAATTTTTTGATTTCAAATACAAAATACAAAATAAATTTCATGTTAATATTTAAATTCAAAATGCAAAATATGTATATTATCAATACTTTTCAGAAAATAGATCACTATTTTTAAATATAATAATTAGTTCTGCTCTGATAACTGATCTAACTGTAACTTCATAATTCTTATACCTCCGAAAACCAATTTCAGATATGTTGATGGTTCTTTGTGACCCTCCTCTGTTGCCTGAAAAAGTTCTTTTCATTTAAATATTTATCTTTTATTTTAATTTTTGGAATAAACCTTTTAACTAACTCTATACCGTTATTTAGCAGCGCCACATAATTTAAATTTAAGCTGTAAATTAGGAAATCAGCTAATAAACTGCTAAAGTTATAAAGGAACAAAAAGAATAATTAAATACAACAATTGATTAGCCATATGAGCTAAACAACCCCGCCTTTCGGTTCTATCTAAGACAGTTTGCAATGAATATAAAGCGTACAAGTATTTCCAAATCATTAATAAAAATATAATTATAACAATGCCGGAATCCGATACTACGCGATGCCATTGGATATGGGAAAATTAAGGTATATTATTTACATGTTAAAATAAACAAAAAAACACATATTTCAAACAAATAAAAAAAAATAATTGTACAATAAAAGAGATCTTAAAATTACATATAACAAATGAACTTATTCGGTCCCTCCGAGCGAAGGCCGAATTGTTAAAAATCTATAGTTTTACTTTCAGGTGTAATTCGTTATTAAAGTGATATTATGGAGTCTTTAATCATGAATGTTCTCCTTCCGTTCCTGTGTTTTTATACTCTTTTGTAATACCTCTTCTTCCACATCTGTCTTTTCATTGGCTTTATTTTCTTACCCTCGAACTCCAAAAGTCAAATATTTATTTATCCTAATATCACTTTTACTAATTCATAACGATGTTTGTTACCTTCTTCTGGCATTATCTTTAGTCCGCTTATCTTTGGACTCGACGACTTTGGATGCTTACAATTTAATATATAATGTAGGTTATTAATCTACATTATTAGTTTTGAATCTAATACCATCCCGGTTCAGACTCCACTTTGCAGGTTAGAATCAACAACCACCTGTTGAGATCCTAATTTGTAGTATAGAATTATTCAATCCTGTATGAGCCTCCTATTTGTGGGTTACTTTCCACAACCATCTGTTGAGACGATCAATTTGTAGTGTAGTTTCTAAACCAATACTGTTTCTTTTAAACGAGTAAACACATAATTTGAATATTAATAGTTCATTTAATATTTACACAAAATTATACAATTACATCTGAATAAAGCGAATCCAATCGTAATTAAATTCACTAAGAAAATAACTCTTGGTTAAAATACAATACTTAGAATTTAGTGTCTCTTTACAATGTTTTTGCGTGTTAACGTAATACGCAGTTTCAATAGTTCTAAGTTAACAAACACAATGATTTTACAATGATAAATACACCCTAGTAATTAACATTACATTTGCTGCATAACTCTAACACATGATATAACTAATAACATTGTTCACAATTATTAAATGATATTAACACCCGTTAATATTATTTAAACTAACAAAATAACAACGCCGCACAACTATGTACATTCTTGTCGCCATTTTTCAATCTCGAATGTTCTATACTTTACGATAATTACATATTATAACTAATAACAATGATTACTGTTTTCCAATCTAGTCCATTACTACTCGATAATCAAATATTATAACTAATAACATTGATCACTGTTTTAAATGATATTAACACCCGTTAATATTATTTAAATTCACTTAAATAACGACACTATACAAACTTATGTATTCTCATCGCCATTTTTTCTAACAACTGTTGCTTGAACATGTGCCACACCCTAGGTATCGTCATCTTCTTTACTAGCGAACGCGGTTCTGCTCAGTTCGCTTTGGCGTTCTGCTTGGCGTTCACTCTGTATGTCTCAGCGAACGGCTTAGAGGGTCTTCCAGCGGTTTATTTAAAACATTTAAATATATCCCGTTCTTAGCAAAGATCTTTACCTATTCTACAGTGTTCCTTACTATTTCTATTTCTTAAAACTAATTATATCTATACTTAAAACTAATCTTAAAAAATACCCCACATATAATGTCGCCGCAAAGCAGTGGCGTGCGATGGTTAGATCGTACTAAATACCATTATCAGTAATTACTTTTCTGCTAAGTCTTTGAAGTCGAGTAATTTTAAAATAATTACATTCTATGTTATTTATTAAAGTTTCTTCGGTGTAATCTAAGTCATTTTGTTTTTTAATTGCCGTTTTTATGATCCAGAAGTAGGGTACATTTGCTTCAAATTTATTATTTTTTTAAATTGGATCAGTCACAATCTTATTCTCGATTTCTGCTGTTAAACATTGTACAATGGCCCTATTTTTTCCAATTTTTTTGATTTCTGTGATGTTATTTTTGTCCGTAGTTGTGCAAATTATTTCTGCTAGCTATAGTGAACTAAAGAAATTTTGTTGAAATTGTTGTGTGATACTATCCTGACCTTATAGGTGCGATATTTATTGTTGCTAACGTATTTGTTCACTTTTACTGTAACACTGTCAACATCCATAGCTACTGTATTGTTATGTGGACGATCACCATAGTGCCCTCCTCCATGGCTCACATCAACATCAATTACACACAAAAAAGAGCACAAAACCGAAAAAAAAAACTACGTAACTCCACTTATTAATACGAAAAATAAAACAAACTAAATTGGTATTCTTGAAATGAGAAATAATTAAAATATATATTTTAATATATATGTGGGATTTGATTTAGGATTAGATATAATTAGTTTGTAAGAAATAATAATTATAAAGAACTCTATAAAATAGGTTAGGAACATTGCTAATATTAAGAAATATTTAAATGTTACTAGCGCTGTTTTGAAACGACTTGTGGACCCCTCTAAGATAGCGTACAGAGAACGGGTCACGACACACGTCCGCTTGCTATGAAATGCTGATGATGCATGGTTAGCGCGGTAGATGATTGTTAAAATGGCTGATAGTCGTAGACATACACAGTTTGTATGGCAGTCATTGGAAAATTCAGGAAATGTTGTATTAACTAGTTGTTAATAGCATTGAGAATTATAATAAATAATAAAAAGTTAAATTATATTGCTAGTTGTAATATTAGTTATTGTTTAGACGTAAATAGTGTAGTTTGTGCATAAAAGTAAAGTGTTAAATATTAGGTTGTGTTTATCATTATAAAACGTTGTGAATGTAAACTATGTACTATTTATACTACGCATTACTTTGAGATATGCAATCATTGAAAGGTCTTCAAACCTAAGCATTGCATATAATCTAGCGATAATATTATTGTAAACTATTTTTGATATATTAACATTTTTGTAATATAATTGTTTTTCTTTAAGAAATAATTAAATGAACTATTATTAAATTCAGTTATGTGTTAACTGTTCTTTAATAAACTGTATTGTCAATGGGGGCTCAACTCAGGATTTATATTACATCAAAACTGCTAAAAACCACAGCTGGTAATCTAGCTAACACCCACTAAGGTGTAGATAGACCCACACTTGGAGACGTCAACCAGGATATATTTATTATCAACCCACTTATATACATAAACCCATATATATATATATATATATATCTGTATGTTATTTGTTTCAGCTGATCGCATTGCAATTTTTGAAAAAGGATATCTGAGATGCTACGGAACGCCGGTGTTTATTAAATCAAAGTACAAAACGGGTTACACGCTGCGTGTACAAAAAGAAGCTGACTACCAAGACAGCGTTATAAGTCAACTAATAAATAGATATTTGCCGAACTCGTTGCTACAGGTGCTCATTTTATATGTACAACATAATGTAGCATGTTTGTTACACTAGCGCAAGTGGCGGAAATAATAGCTTATTGGAATAGCATGTTTCTTTCAATAATCATTTCAAAAGTTCTAAAATAATTATGCCAAGTATGTCTGCTTCATTTCTTTTACAAGATTAAGAAGAACTAGATTACAGATTTTGTGTCAGTATTCTTGGTTTTATAGCTAAAAGCGTTATATTTTATTTTTTTATTTATTAACGTAATTACAATTGGTTTAATGACCAACTAGCAATTTTTTCATAACCACTACATATACATAACATATGATATAAATTTTTATTTTTATAAGTAACTATTTTTCATAATTGCTATTGTACTTTGATAAATTTTGCCTCATAAATCTTCAAGTTAACGCTTGGTTGTCCAAGAGTTTGAGTTCCTCGTCATTCGGAAGACAGTGCAGTCTGCCATGATACTTGGAAGCTCATCTTTTTATTCCTTCGTCACTATCTGTAGATCCCGGTGGACGTCGCTATTTTGAATATACCGAATATGCGTTTACTATAGCTCTCAGTACTTTATATGAAAGACTTTGTATAATTTTTCTGTTTGTTTTGTTTAAGCATCCCCATAGTGGGATGCAATTTGTCTATATAAAAACAGTTTATTGTATATGGATAACTGAGATTTCCTACCCATCATCCAGTACATTTTCCTATATTTAATGTCCAGCCCTTCCTTATATGAGTTTTCCAACTTAATTTTGCATCTGATGTCACGCTACTATTTTTCTATTTAGATTATGTAGCAGGTTCTCTACCATTTTGTTAGTAAAGTTGATGTGATTTGCATTGTTTTCATTTTGTGCTATTCTCCATAATTGAGAGCAGCTGCAAATTTTGTGTAATGGTCTCTGCAGTTTATCCGTCGATGTCTTTACAGTAGCACCCACAAGTAACATTGCAGTATTATCTGCAAATGTAGCAAAAGTTGATTCTTCTGTAGTAGGTATGTCATAGCTGCAAAGCAGGTATAGAATAGGTTTTAACCCACTTCCTAGCGGAACACCAGCCCAAATAGTTATTTCTTAAGAGCGTTTGTTTTCCTGTATCACTCAGAATCGTCGTTCTGATATACATGAGATCAGTATCTGACTGAACGCTTTTGGTAATAGTTTTCTCAATTTGTAACCAAGTCCTTATGCCATTATTTATCAAAACTTAGCTACATCTAAAAATAAGGTTGAGCAGATTTATGTTCTGTAAACCTATTCTATCGTTCAGTGGTTACTTCTAAGCCCAAACTGCTGGTTGGGAATAAGAAATTCTCTTATAAATAATGGTTTTATTCTCATTAAAAGTTGTTTTTTAAACAGTTTTGACATCACTGGTAAAAGTAGTGTGGTCTCACTGACGTTATTTCGTTCGAAGCGGCTTTCCTGGATTTGGTATGATTTCAACTTCTGCTATTTTTCATCGTTTGATACGTATTTTAATTTGCAGATATCCTGGTTTTGGTATGATTTCAACTTCTGCTATTTTTCATCGTTTTAATATGTATTTTAGTCTGTAGATATCCTGGTTTTGGTATGATTTCAACTTTTGCTATTTTTCATCGTTTTGATACGTATTTTAATCTGTAGATATCCTGGTTTTGGTATGATTTCAACTTCTGCTATTTTTCATCGTTTTGATACGTATTTTAATCTGTAGATATCCTGGTTTTGGTATGATTTCAACTTCTGCTATTTTTTATCGTTTTAATACGTATTTTAATCTGTAGATATCCTGGTTTTGGTATGATTTCAACTTCTGCTATTTGTCATTGTTTTAATACGCATTTCAAACTTTAGATATCCTGGTTTTTGTATGATTTTAACTTCTGGTATTTTTCATCGTTTTGATACGTATTTTAATCTGTAGATATTCTGGTTTTAGTATGATTTCAACTTCTGCTATTTTTAATCGTTTTGATACGTATTTTAATCTGTAGATATCCTAGTTTTAGTATGATTTCAACTTCTACTATTTCTCATCCTTTTAATACATATTTTAATCTGTAGATATCCTGGTTTTATATGATTTCTACTTCTGCTATTTTTCATCGTTTTGATACGTATTTTAATCTGTAGATATCCTGGATTTGGTATGATTTCAACTTCTGCTATTTTTCATCGTTTTGATACGTATTTTAATCTGTAGATATCTTGGTTTTGGTATAATTTCAACTTCTCCTATTTTTCATCGTTTTGATACGTATTTTAATCTGTAGATATCCTGGATTTGGTATGATTTCAACTTCTGCTATTTTTCATCGTTTTGATACGTATTTTAATCTGTAGATATCCTGGTTTTGGTATGATTTTAACTTCTAGTATTTTTCATCGTTTCGATACGTATTTTAATGTGTAGATATCCTGGTTTTGGTATAATTTCAACTTCTCCTATTTCTCATCGTTTTAATACATATTTTAATCTGTAGATATCCTAGTTTTGGTATGTTTTTAACTTCTACTATTTCTCATCGTTTTAATACATATTTTAATCTGTAGATATCCTGGTTTTGGTATAATTTCAACTTCTGCTATTTTTCATCGTTTTGATACGTATTTTAATCTGTAGATATCCTGGATTTGGTGTGATTTCAACTTCAGCTATTTTTCATCGTTTTGATACTTATTTCAATCTGTAGATATTATGATTTTAGTATGATTTTAACTTCTACTATTTTTCATCGTTTTAATACGTATTTTAATCTATAGATATGCTGGTCTTGGTATGAGTTCAACCTCTGCTATTTTTCATCGTTTTGATACGTATTTCAATCTGTAGATATCCTGGTTTTGGTATGATTTTAACTTCTGCTATTTTTCATCGTTTTGATACGTATTTTAATCTGCAGATATCCTGGTTTTGGTACAATTTCAACTTCTACTATTTTTCATCGTTTTGATACGTATTTTAATCTGTAGATATCCTAGTTTTGGTATGATTTCAACTTCTGCTATTTTTCATCGTTTTGATACGTATTTTAATCTGTAGATATTCTGGTTTTGGTACGATTTCAACTTCTGCTATTTTTAATCGTTTTGATACGTATTTTAATCTGTAGATCTCCTGGTTTTGGTATGATTTTAACTTCTACTATTTCTCATCGTTTTAATACATATTTTAATCTGTAGATATCCTGGTTTTGGTATAACTTCAACTTCTGCTATTTTTCATCGTTTTGATACTTATTTTAATCTATAAATATGCTGGTTTTGGTATGATTTCAACCTCTGCTATTTTTCATCGTTTTGATACGTATTTTATTCTGTAGATATCCTGGTTTTGGTATAATTTCAACTTCTGCTATTGTTTATCGTTTTGATACGTATTTTAATCTGTAGATATGCTGGTTTTAATATGATTTTAACTTTTACTATTTCTGATTGTTTTGATACGTATTTTAATCTGTAGATATCCTGGTTTTGGTATGATTTCAACTTCTGCTATTTTTCATCGTTTTGATACGTATTTTAATCTGTAGATATTCTGGTTTAGGTATGATTTCTATTTCTGCTATTTTTTATCGTTTTGATACGTATTTTAATCTGTAGATATCCTGGTTTTGGTATGATTTCAACTTCTGCTATTTTTCATCGTTTTGATACGTATTTTAATCTGTAGATATCCTGGTTTTAGTATGATTTCAACTTCTGCTATTTTTTATCGTTTCGATGCGTATTTTAATCTGTAGATATCCTGGTTTTGGTATGATTTCAACTTCTGGCATTTTTCATCGTTTTGATACGTATTTTAATCTGTAGATATCCTGGTTTTGGTATGATTTCTACTTATGTTATTTTTCATCGTTTTGATGCGTATTTTAATCTGTAGATATCCTGGTTTTGGTATGATTTTAACTTCAGCTATTTTTCATCGTTTTGATACGTATTTTAATCTGCAGCTATCCTGGTTTTGGTACAATTTCAACTTCTACTATTTTTCATCGTTTTGATACGTATTTTAATCTGTAGATATCCTAGTTTTGGTATGATTTCAACTTCTGCTATTTTTCATCGTTTTGATACGTATTTTAATCTGTAGATATTCTGGTTTTGGTACGATTTCAACTTCTGCTATTTTTAATCGTTTTGATACGTATTTTAATCTGTAGATCTCCTGGTTTTGGTATGATTTTAACTTCTACTATTTCTCATCGTTTTAATACATATTTTAATCTGTAGATATCCTGGTTTTGGTATAACTTCAACTTCTGCTATTTTTCATCGTTTTGATACTTATTTTAATCTATAGATATGCTGGTTTTGGTATGATTTCAACCTCTGCTATTTTTCATCGTTTTGATACGTATTTTATTCTGTAGATATCCTGGTTTTGGTATAATTTCAACTTCTGCTATTGTTTATCGTTTTGATACGTATTTTAATCTGTAGATATGCTGGTTTTAATATGATTTTAACTTTTACTATTTCTGATTGTTTTGATACGTATTTTAATCTGTAGATATCCTGGTTTTGGTATGATTTCAACTTCTGCTATTTTTCATCGTTTTGATACGTATTTTAATCTGTAGATATTCTGGATTAGGTATGATTTCTATTTCTGCTATTTTTTATCGTTTTGATACGTATTTTAATCTGTAGATATCCTGGTTTTGGTATGATTTCAACTTCTGCTATTTTTCATCGTTTTGATACGTATTTTAATCTGTAGATATCCTGGTTTTAGTATGATTTCAACTTCTGCTATTTTTTATCGTTTCGATGCGTATTTTAATCTGTAGATATCCTGGTTTTGGTATGATTTCAACTTCTGGCATTTTTCATCGTTTTGATACGTATTTTAATCTGTAGATATCCTGGTTTTGGTATGATTTCTACTTATGTTATTTTTCATCGTTTTGATGCGTTTTTTAATCTGTAGATATCCTGGTTTTGGTATGATTTTAACTTCAGCTATTTTTCATCGTTTTGATACGTATTTTAATCTGCAGCTATCCTGGTTTTGGTACAATTTCAACTTCTACTATTTTTCATCGTTTTGATACGTATTTTAATCTGTAGATATCCTAGTTTTGGTATGATTTCAACTTCTGCTATTTTTCATCGTTTTGATACGTATTTTAATCTGTAGATATTCTGGTTTTGGTACGATTTCAACTTCTGCTATTTTTAATCGTTTTGATACGTATTTTAATCTGTAGATCTCCTGGTTTTGGTATGATTTTAACTTCTACTATTTCTCATCGTTTTAATACATATTTTAATCTGTAGATATCCTGGTTTTGGTATAACTTCAACTTCTGCTATTTTTCATCGTTTTGATACTTATTTTAATCTATAGATATGCTGGTTTTGGTATGATTTCAACCTCTGCTATTTTTCATCGTTTTGATACGTATTTTATTCTGTAGATATCCTGGTTTTGGTATAATTTCAACTTCTGCTATTGTTTATCGTTTTGATACGTATTTTAATCTGTAGATATGCTGGTTTTAATATGATTTTAACTTTTACTATTTCTGATTGTTTTGATACGTATTTTAATCTGTAGATATTCTGGTTTAGGTATGATTTCTATTTCTGCTATTTTTTATCGTTTTGATACGTATTTTAATCTGTAGATATCCTGGTTTTGGTATGATTTCAACTTCTGCTATTTTTCATCGTTTTGATGCGTTTTTTAATCTGTAGAAATCCTGGTTTTGATATAATTTCTACTTCTGCTATTTTTCAGAGTTTTGTTACGTGTTTTAATCTGTACATATCCTGGTTTTTATATGATTTGTACTTCTGCTATTTTTTATCGTTTGGTATGTATTTTAATCTATAGATATCCTGGTTTTGGTATGATTTCAACTTCTGCTATTTTTCATCGTTTTGATACGTGTTTTAATCTGTAGATATCCTGGTTTTTATATGATTTGTACTTCTGCTATTTTTTATCGTTTGGTATGTATTTTAATCTATAGATATCCTGGTTTTGGTATGATTTCAACTTCTGCTATTTTTCATCGTTTTGATACGTGTTTTAATCTGTAGATATCCTGGTTTTTGTATGATTTCTACTTCTGCTATTTTTCATC
The DNA here is from genome assembly GCA_963678705.1 of Panorpa germanica. Taxonomy (NCBI): domain Eukaryota; kingdom Metazoa; phylum Arthropoda; class Insecta; order Mecoptera; family Panorpidae; genus Panorpa; species Panorpa germanica. The sequence goes on from OY783214.1 coordinate 2,282,051, forward strand.
GTTTTGATGCGTATTTTAATCTGTAGAAATCCTATTTTTGGTATAATTTCTAGTTCTGCTATTTTTCAGAGTTTTGTTACGTGTTTTAATCTGTACATATCCTGGTTTATATATGATTTCTACTTCTGCTATTTTTTATCGTTTTGATACGTATTTTAATCTATAGATATCCTGGTTTTGGTATGATTTCAACTTCTGCTATTTTTCATCGTTTTGATACGTATTTTAATCTGTAGATACCATTACTTATGTATGTGACTTTCGTTCTTGTTTTAACTGTTACTAACGTCGCTTGAATTTTTTCTTTACCATACCCGATACGTTCACAGTGGTTCGTGTTTTCCATTTATATAATACATTTCTATAGCGTTTTACTGATTCCACTGATTGTTTTCAGCCTGTCTTTCTGTTGTTTTTATCGATCCAGTAGCCTGACCTTTGTGTCTGGCAATCTCTCGGTAAAGTTTTTTTTTATGTTCTGTCTCTTTTTTTCTTTTTATATTTTGCTATTTTCTTTACAATTTCTACTTGTTGGTACCGCTGCATCCTGTTTATTGCATTCCTTGCTTCAGAGTTTATTTGTGCATTAAACATATCGTAGAGATCTGTTACAGTATCTGTTGGTGCGTCTAAATTCTTGACATCTTTTACATTGCGGTATGAGATTTTGCTTTCTGTCAGCTTCTATGGAAACCTCCATTCCGGCAATCTTTTGTATATAGTAAAAAGATTTATTGTCTTCCTCTTTGTAAAATGTTATCACAAACATAGATAATGGTAATTTGACTCTGCTGGTTCAGATATTTGTCGCCGACATTACCACAATTTCTTTTTGTTTTAGATTTTCCAGGTTAGAGGCTCCAGAATTGAAGCCTCTTTTCCATAATCCTTATTGATCTATCGTCTTGTTGTTAAAAGTGTACCAACTTGCTTTTGTATTCTTCAATGCTAACGTTGCTGCTCTATACTAAGTTCCATTCTTAACGTTTATTTTCATGCTGTTGTTCTTTCAAGAAGTTTTGTTCTTTCAAGAATTTTCTCAGATTTTTAGAGTTCTCTAGGTTATTTATAATTATAATTTTTGGAGGTTTAGGAATTCCTTTTTAGTGAGAGTTCATTTTGTTTATTGTTGTCGCGTGGTATGAAAATGGATAAGGTACTTGTCCGTTTTCTCTAGTTTTTGTTTTGTACCTTCCATTCTTCATATTCCCGCGACGCCATTGTTTTCTTGGCCAACTCTTCTTCATCGGCGTAGTATTCTTCATTACTTACATTGCTGTTTTGCTGTTAAATGTGAAGAGTGCTTCCTCTTTGGAAGGGGCGTGGTGCTACATTCATTTTTCTGGTTCTGGTAGTGAATTTTCCTCTTTATCAGTTAGCTATCCGCTGGTGATAAATGTAAGTTTTTCGTATCTTTTTAAATTCATTCTCTTTTTGTAGTAAATACTACGTTGACCAATGTGACCGGTTTTCCCCGCGGTCATATCACCCTTCACTTTTTGTGTCACTATTTGTTAAATTCACTGTCACAAATATCATATTTTTAGAAAAAATATATAAGCAATTAATATAGTATTTGTTGTTTTTTTATATTTTAATTAACCAATAGATTTGGCTATTGTATATTAAAATAAATAATTTTATTAAGTTAATTATACTTCACAATACAAAAACACGACCGCTCGCTTTCACTGCGTATAGTAGTATATAAAAGTTATAAAAAAAAATAGGAAGATATACTACAAAATAGTTAATATTTATTTGTTTCATGCAAACTATGGTTTTTCACGAAACCTTGATAAAATGATATATAAAACGGTGACCCGCTGACCGAGTGTATAACGTATATTTCCTCAGTTTAATTGCTTATTACAGTTCTACATGTCTTTGTATAGTCATTTTTTTGGTACAAGCATTATAGGCCAAAGTTAACCTTTTACATATCAAATTTTCGTGAATTCCATTGTTTGCAAAAGAAGTTTATAGATTATATTTTGTAAAAAATTTTGTTCTTCTGTTTTTGTTGTAAAACATTTGTAGTTATGATGAAAGTTTTGTCAAAAAATGTTCCGATAGAAACTTTTCTTTACTTATTTGAGAAAGTTTGAATAAAAAAAAAGTAATATACAAATCAACCACTCCAAAAAGTTAATATAAAGTCAAAGAACAATTGCAGTGGGCTATGTGTACCTTAAGTATGTATGCCTTAATTTTGGAATATCTTTTCTTAGGTTAACTTGAGAAATGAAGCACATTACGTGATTCCAGTAGACAATGTCAAGTACTTTTCAGATTTCTTTAATGTATTTGAAAGTCAGAAAATAAATTTAGGAATAAAGGATATGCAGATAACAGAAACATCCCTGGAACGAGTTTACAATACGTAAGAATTATTACCTAAGGTTAAAAATTTAGAACATTAATAATAAACCTTATTATGTTTTATCGTTCCATAATTTTCTGCTTATAGATTGAAAAGTACAGTACAAAAAAAGTCACTCACTGCAGCAGAGTTAGAAAAGATGCTGGCCACAAGAGAAACCGGTAAATATTTAATGACGATGTTCATATAATAAACCAAATATAATACGACTTTCCGCAAGGCGATTTTATATATCGCGACGAGTATATTATAACCACAGCTTTCCTCGAAAAGTTGTTCTCGTATTTTGAAAAGAAAATTTATGAAGTTTATTGCATATCTAGGTGAACAGACGTACAATGTACAAAGCAAGTCAGTGAAAGAAAGCGAAATGGCGCAAGTATTCCTTTTAGTTTAAGCAAGTTGTGTAATTTCGGTTACAAAAGAGTCAAGTCAATCGATAAAAATTATGAGATGAGATTATGAGAAATAAGAGATTTATTCAAAAAGTATACGATAACATTTTGTGGGTACACAAAATTTATTTTCTCAGTCGGTGCGAACTTTATTCCGAATATTATTTATTATTACATACATCTATTATATTTCATTAATTAACCTTTTCTATAATATTTGCAATTGATTAGAAATGCGTAGATTGTTTTAGATGTTGCAGCAGAAAATGTGCAAAAAAAAGGCAGATACCATAATATTTTTATCCGTTATAAATTGTATTTAAAAAATTAATCTTTTAATTACGAAATTTTCATAACAGCATATTATTTTAGGGAAAGCAAAACTTACTGACGTATCACAATGGAAGATATTTAAACTTCTGTTACTCAAAAACAAACTTCTTATCTTTAGAAGATTTTGGAGTCAAATATTTCTGGTAAATATAATTTTATTGATGTATTGTTAGGCCGGCGAGTCACATCGGTCGACTTGTTGCAATCGCGAGCCCCGAATCTACCCGAACCTAATGAAAATGCATATATGTTGTTAGTTAGAGAACGCACGTGTGTACGAGTAAGAGAACGTACAAGCACTCTTGGTCACAGGGCTATTACGTTGCATGTTATTGATGGTAAACATCAAGAGAATATATGATGTAGGAAGATAATATATATATATATATAGGAAATACATATATTTATACAAATATCTCACAATACGACACAATAAAATCCCCTAAAGTATTGTTAAAAATTCTATAGAGTCACGGAACTCGGCTCGACATGGCACGTTTTCCGTTTCCGTTAGTTTGCAATCAGTCGACTCGTGTGCAGACGGCCTTAGAGTATTCTAAAAATCTAAAGTTGTTGAATTGAGGTGAAATGATAATGCTGGTTTCTATGTTGATGGTTTAAAATATATATTTCCTTTTGTCCTTAACACAAACGTTACAAATGATATAAAAATAAATTATACTAAACGCGTCATAAATTGCTAATTGTACAGAGGATCAACTGTGACTACAGTGGTCGGCGCTACAGGATGCAGCAGGACGCTTACCACTAGTTTTATTGAACAGGGCTTAAAGGTAAATCCGTGAATGATTTGCTAACTAAGCAACGCTTTAACTGTTACTAAATGCCGACTGTTCAGCTGATTTTCCATGGCTGATGTGCTGACTATCTAGTGGTTCAACTGTGGATAGATGCCAACTGTTCAGCTGATTTTCCATGGCTGATATGCTGATTATGCAGTGGTTCAACTGTGGATAGATGCGAACTGTTCAGCTGATATTTTGTGACTGACATGTTGACTAGGCAGCGGTTCAACTATGACTAGGTTCTGACTGTTTAACTAATATTCTGTGACTGATGTGCTAACTAGCAGCGTGTTAAAGCCGCGGTTAGTTTATTGCGGCTATGTTGTGTAAATGCGTATTGTGTCTGTTGAGAATACCAAAATGTACTTATGATGTATATAAAAATGAGTCCACGTGAGCTTTTGTGTTGGGTAGTTGGAATGTTGTACCAGCATGTAAAAATGATAGTAAAGCTAAGAATAAATACAGCTTACGAAATAGCAGTGATGTTCGATTGTTGAAACCTAAAATAAAAAGCTCGTTGCTTGAAACTTAGACTAAGAATGTTGCCGTCCTATTAAGAGGTGTCCAGGTGTGATAGGAATAAGGTCATTGGGATCATTGGAAGCGGGATAAAGAGGGCGAGAATTGAGTATTGCCTCAATTTGAGTTTGCAGTGTGTAAGTGTCTTGGAAAGTAAGATGATTATTTCGTTTGGTTAGTTTGGCAGGTGGATCAAAATGTGCAATACTGTATTTGAAACAGTCTGCTTCAGAGTTCCATTTGACAACTAAAATTTTGAAATGTTCTATATCTCCTGGTTCGATATAGAAGCGTTTGTCATTTGTAGTATTGTCTAAATCGAATAAAACAGCAGGATGGTTTGATATCCATTTGCGTAAGTGAAGTCCTGCACTGCTTAATATTTCAATGATTTTATTACAGCGTAGCTTAAATTCAGCTAGATCATTTGACCCAGTCAGCATATCATCAGCATAGAAATCATTAATGATGGTGGTTGCGGCATTTGGATGTGATTTTAAGAATGATAATTTAGACTTTGAATGTAGGTTAACTAACCATGGTTGTTGTATCATTAATTTACAGGGTATGACACAAGGCGATAGTAATGCGAGTGGATCAAAGGTTTTAGCGATTAATGATAAAACATTTCTTTTGGTTAATTTTAGGAGTAATTGAATTGAATTTTGTAATTCCGTGACCGTAAAAATGCCGTTTGTTTTATTTTGTTTGGTTTTGGAATTGTGTATAAAACGAAAACAATAAGCGGTGACTCTATTGAGCGTTCTTAAGTTTGGAAATGTGTCAAATATACGATTTGACTTGGTTATGGAGTGGTTTGACAATATAATTGATTTATATGGTTCGTTATTAGCACACTTTCTTTGTGGTGAAAGAAAGGGTTTAGTAGTGGCTGTCTTGGAATCTCCTATCGTTGATGCGTGCTATTTTAATGGTAAAGTTAATACTGGTCTACCATCGGAATCGCGAGTGGTAGTTTTATGGTAATGTTGTTGACACGCTTGTTCCTCTAACGTTAAAGAAGTACATTCCTTAACAGACTCAATTTCCCGAGTCTTGGACATTTGAGTTTGTAAGGATGCATGATAACAGTGAGCGTGATTGTGGTTAGTATTAGCTTTGTAGTTGGTTACTATCCAACCTAAGGAAGTGCGTTGTAAATGCAATCGATTATTAAATAGCTTTCTTTTGCCAACACGTAGTAGCTTCCAAAATATATTGGCACCTAATAATAAATCCACCGATTGTGGTTTGTTGAAACTAGGATCCGCTAGTTTTATGTTAGGTGGTATTGATGAATTGATAATATCCAATGCGATGTGTGGAATATTATCGGTTATTTTGTCTATTAGAAGACAGTTTACAAATGTTTTGTAATTATTGGTTGCAGAATGTAAAGTGATTTTTACCTGCTTGTTGATTTTAGTTTCGGAGTTACCAATTCCTGTAATTACTACATCCGAATTAGTAGTAGGAATGTTTAATTTGCGTAATAAACTTTTGGTAATGAAACTGGTTTGACTACCATTATTTAGAAGTGCGCGAGCGATAATCGTTTTACCGTTTTTATCAGGAATGCTCACCAAAGCGGTCGAAAGCATAACTTGACTGGTCCGTTTGACATGCGCCGTAAGTGTGCTAGAAGTGGTAGCTGTAGGAATAGAAGTATCTGATTCTTCCGTTTCAATGTGTAGCAATGTGTAGCAATGTATGGTGCTTTTTGTTGCAAGTGTTGCAACGGTATTTTGAAGGACAGCTGCTAATATTGTGACCCTTGCGTAGGCAATTTAGGCACTGCTGTCTTCTTTGGATCTCACTGATCCGAGCCCTAACGTTGAGTTTTAAAAAATTGTTACAATGTCTTATGATGTGATCTTTGTTACAAAAAGAGCATTTATCGCGTGATGTTGTGAAAAGAGACTTGTGAGGTCTTGATTTATGAGTATAATTAGAGTCACAATTATGTTCATCCAACTCGTGTGCCCGTTCGAGAATAAAAGAAAGCATTGTGTCAATTTCTTGGTAATCGGTTTTAGAAATGTCGGAAGCTAACCAATGTTTTTTTGTTTCAGAGTCTAGCTTTTTAGATGTTAGTATTGCAACTATGTGGTTCCATCTATTTTCCTCTGGAATAATGTTTTCTAACGCTTTGACGTGTTTTCTGATTGAGGCTGCAGTAGCTCTTAACTTAGTACTACTCTCAGAGGTGATAGCAGGAATTTTAAAAATGCATTAAGATGATAAGAAATCATTTTTCTTTTATTGTTGTAGGCTGTGACTTATAAATACCAACATAATTGATAGTTAGTGGGGTCTAATTGCACCGATGCAATGGTATCAAAAGCCTCATCCTTTAACGAACGCCGTAAAAGGTGTAATTTTTTGAAACTAGAATATTTAACCTGATTATGGACTAAGCTTTCAAATGTGGCCTTAAACTCATCCCATTGTTTTATATTGCCGGAAAAAGTTGGAATGTTAATGGATGATAAATGCATGTCTTCATCTGAAAATACAGATGGTTTTGTGTCAGGGGTAGATAATGTTTGATTAGCAATCGATTCAGAAGCTGAGATGATTTTATTAATAATTTTTCCTATATTGACGTATTGTGTATAAAAATCATTATTTTCACTATCGATGCGATCTAAATCAGCTTGATCATCAGTTAGTTCGCGCATTTGTGAATGAACTTTATTGATTGACGACATTAATGGTTGCCATTGTTTATAACAAATTTTTATCTTTTCCACATCGTACGTGGATGAATCTGTTAAATCAACATTTTCAATTGCTTTGCTGCATTGTTTTAATGTTAATTTTATTTGATGTATGGCTTTTATAGGTTTTGACGACATTGTGAATACAACTTTAAATAATCTCTAATGATGTTTTTAAATTTAATATTTAAAAATGATTGAAAATATATTATTATTGTAAATAATATAAGCCGTAGGCTATTACGTATAGCACGTAATAAAATCTCTGTGCAAAAATACACAGATGATCTGGTTTGGTTTGAAAATGTATTCAAACGCTTAAATTGGAATAATATTCGCTTATAGTTTGTGTGTGTGTGTGTGTGTGCTCTAGTGGTCATAGTCCAGTAATAGAACGTTAGATGACCTGATTGAGAGGCTAAAAAGTGTGTCCAAATAACACGTGTACGAGCGCTATAGTATGGTCATAGCTTAGTAAAGCGTTGAATGACTTGACTAATGCGGCAAGGAAATATTAACTGCAAAACAGAAAACCGAATAATGTCGATGAAGCTCGAATAATTATTCTACAAAAATGATGCGAACTTATGTTGGAAGTGAATCATTGATGGCCAAACACCTTAGTATAATGCAATAACAATTAAAACAGTAATAAATGTAAAAGTTTGTAGAAAATAAAAGATGTAACTGCAAAAACCCAAAATAGAGGTAATAATAAGGATAGGATGGGAATTATAAAAATGTTCAGGATTACCTTGATCACCACTGGCGTATAGTAGTTCTCGTTTCAAGATTGAATCCAAATAGCTGCAAATGACACGTGTTTTCTGTGGTACTTGGCGCCAGAAAAATGAGATTTTTCTGGAATGTTCACCTTGCTTGATGACGGGGAGTTTAGACCTATGAAGATCTATAAGCTGTGTGGGCCTATCTGCGATCTGGTAGCGGTATCCAAATTCTCGGATTGCTCGTTTGCATCAAATTCCTTTAATAGCGTAGATTGCGCCAAAATACGTCGAAGGACCTTTTTGTTATTAATTACTTAATAACAATTTTTTATTTTTAATATCAAATGCAGCGAAACACTATAATTCTACAGAAAACATTTATTTTACAAATACACTGACGGATTACAAAGATTGATTTAATATTTTAATTATTGCTACTAGTATCGATGTTACGTTGATGTAATTCACGATTTAAACTAATTTTGTAATTTAATTTATTTAAATTAATTATAATTATATTTTAAGATATTTAGCTATGTTTACTGTTGAGCGTTTAAGTTAATAATGATTTTAATAATGCCAACAACGAACATCGATGCCAGCAGCATGCTTCGGTCATGAACGAAAAAGTAGTTCACCTTGGAACAGGGCTAGTTGTTTGGCACGCAGTACCATTGTACAAATAATGATTTTGTTAATTTTAAATAACAAAACAACAGATAAAAATGAAATATTTAACAAAAGAATTCTTGGTGAATAAAACTAAAATAAAAGTAGATTCTAAATGAAATAAATTAATGAAGGCAAATTATCTATATTGAAATATAGATAGTGCATGCGTTCATTAACATCTACTTTTATAGCAAAATAACAATATGTACAGTTGGTTCTGTCAACTCCAAATATCAACTGTCTTTAATGAGTATATGAGTATATAATCACTATTTTACTGACAGACGAGCTTTGCAACAACTAAAGAATTTTAATTTCTATACCAATTCCTCTTCATTGAAGAAAATGTTCTCTTATCTACAGTTAAGAACATAATTAAAATTATATCCAAATTTTACAATATTATATTAAAATAAATAAAATTTTGTCTGTCTTATTTCTATTTTTATATGGGTATTCTTATACTAACATGGAAACATGAAAACATGAAAACATGGAAACATGGAAACATGGAAACATGAAAACATGGAAACATGGAAACATGGAAACATGGAAACATGGAAACATGGAAACATGGAAACATGGAAACATGGAAACATGAAAACATGAAAACATGAAAACATGAAAACATGAAAACATGAAAACATGAAAACATGGAAACATGAAAACATGAAAACATGGAAATATGGAAACATGGAAACATGAAAACATGAAAACCTGAAAACATGGAAATATGGAAACATGGAAACATGGAAACATGGAAACATTGAAACATGAAAACATGAAAACATGAAAACATGAAAACATGGAAACATGGAAACATGGAAACATGGAAACATGGAAACATGGAAACATGGAAACATGGAAACATGGAAACATGAAAACATGAAAACATGAAAACATAAAAACATGAAAACATGGAAACATGAAAACATGGAAATATGGAAACATGGAAACATGGAAACATGAAAACATGGAAACATGGAAACATGGAAACATGGAAACATGAAAACATGAAAACATGGAAACATGGAAACATGGAAACATGGAAACATGGAAACATGGAAACATAAAAACATGGAAACATTGAAACATGAAAACATAAAAACATGAAAACATAAAAACATGAAAACATGGAAACATGAAAACATGAAAACATGGAAACATTGAAACATGAAAACATGAAAACATGAAAACATGAAAACATGAAAACATGGAAACATGGAAACATGGAAACATGGAAACATGAAAACATGAAAACATGGAAACATGAAAACATGAAAACATGAAAACATAAAAACATGAAAACATGAAAACATGAAAACATGAAAACATGAAAACATGAAAACATGAAAACATGGAAACATGAAAACATGGAAACATGGAAACATGAAAACATGAAAACATGGAAACATAGAAACATGAAAACATAAAAACATGAAAACATAAAAACATAAAAACATGGAAACATGGAAACATGGAAACATGGAAACATGGAAACATGGAAACATGGAAACATGAAAACATGAAAACATGAAAACATGAAAACATAAAAACATGAAAACATGAAAACATGAAAACATGAAAACATGAAAACATGAAAACATGGAAACATGGAAACATGGAAACATGAAAACATGAAAACATGAAAACATGAAAACATGAAAACATAAAAACATGAAAACATGAAAACATGAAAACATGAAAACGTGAAAACATGAAAACATGGAAACATGAAAACATGGAAACATGGAAACATGGAAACATGAAAACATGAAAACATGGAAACATGAAAACATGAAAACATGAAAACATAAAAACATGAAAACATGAAAACATGAAAACATGAAAACATGAAAACATGAAAACATGAAAACATGAAAACATGAAAACATAAAAACATGAAAACATGAAAACATGAAAACATGAAAACATGAAAACATGAAAACATGGAAACATGAAAACATGGAAACATGGAAACATGGAAACATGAAAACATGAAAACATGAAAACATGAAAACATGAAAACATAAAAACATGAAAACATGAAAACATGAAAACATGAAAACATGAAAACATGAAAACATGGAAACATGAAAACATGGAAACATGGAAACATGGAAACATGAAAACATGAAAACATGAAAGCATGAAAACATGAAAACATAAAAACATGAAAACATGAAAACATGAAAACATGAAAACATGAAAACATGAAAACATGGAAACATGAAAACATGGAAACATGGAAACATGGAAACATGGAAACATGAAAACATGAAAACATGGAAACATAGAAACATGAAAACATGAAAACATGAAAACATAAAAACATAAAAACATGGAAACATGGAAACATGGAAATATGGAAACATGGAAACATGAAAACATGAAAACATGAAAACATGAAAACATGAAAACATAAAAACATGAAAACATGAAAACATGAAAACATGAAAACATGAAAACATGGAAACATGAAAACATGGAAACATGGAAACATGGAAACATGAAAACATGAAAACATGAAAGCATGAAAACATGAAAACATAAAAACATGAAAACATGAAAACATGAAAACATGAAAACATGAAAACATGAAAACATGGAAACATGAAAACATGGAAACATGGAAACATGGAAACATGAAAACATGAAAACATGGAAACATAGAAACATGAAAACATGAAAACATGAAAACATAAAAACATAAAAACATGGAAACATGGAAACATGGAAACATGGAAACATGGAAACATGGAAACATGAAAACATAAAAACATGAAAACATGAAAACATGAAAACATGAAAACATGAAAACATGAAAACATGAAAACATGGAAACATGAAAACATGGAAACTTGGAAACATGGAAACATGAAAACATGAAAACATGAAAACATGGAAACATAGAAACATGAAAACATGAAAACATGAAAACATAAAAACATAAAAACATGGAAACATGGAAACATGGAAACATGGAAACATGGAAACATGGAAACATGAAAACATGAAAACATGAAAACATGAAAACATGAAAACATAAAAACATGAAAACATGAAAACATGAAAACATGAAAACATGAAAACATGAAAACATGGAAACATGAAAACATGAAAACATGGAAACATAGAAACATGGAAACATGGAAACATGGAAACATGAAAACATGAAAACATGTAAACATGCACTTGGAACATTATAACATATGATATTTCTGGTTTTTGACTTCCAGCTGTCGCCGTATTGGTGTTCTAGTTATTGCAAATAGGACAATTATTGACTTAAAACATACCCCTAAGTTTTAATTTTCCTAATTCAATATTTCTGGCTTTTATCCTCAAAACTTCCGCCTGTACTGAATATTTAGAATTTCTAAATTATTTTCGTTAATAGGAAGCACATATATTAAATTTTTACATTCAAATTCTATTTTAACAAAGCTCCCAAAAATTCGAGCTGCTACTAAAGACAAATTTTGAATTTCTAATTAATGACAAATGTGCACAATTATGAACTCAATACAGACCCCAAAATTCAGTTTTCTATTTATATATATTGCCAAAAATATTTTTTTGGAATATTCCAATTATTCCGGAATCCAATTCATGTATAAAGTATCATTGCCACTCATTATTTGTTTACGTTTTCTTTGTTTTTTTTTAGAACCTTACAAAGTACAATGTTTCTAAAATCAAGAAAACTCAAAAATAAATAAATATAAACAATTTCTATTACTAATTGGTATTAAAAATGAAAATTTTAATTATTCTACATTTAATTTTTTCCAACTGTCGAACTGTCGATATTTATATTAGTAACGACACATGTGTACTAACAGAATTAGCTAAACTCAAATTTAAACATGAATGAGTCCAAGTAATGCTTATTCTGAAAACCTGAAATCTATATTAAAATATTTATTAAAATCGTAAATTAAATATCAAAGCAGTAAGTGAGAATGAGGCTTAACTTTGATTTGGTCATCGTAATCTTAAGTAGGTTGTCCAGAACGATTGTTACTTTTGTGTGGCAAATCTCTTGAACCGATTTTTTAATAACAATATTGATACATGATGTACGTTAAGAAATGCGGCAGGTCTCTTATCTTCACTAAAAAAAATTTAAATTATATTTAAGAAAAATTTTGTGCTATTTTTTAAAAAATATGGTAAAGAATGATCACTTACTCATTTACGTTTTGAATCATTGAAGCCAGATATTAAAGTGGTGATATACAACATGCTGTAATAAACGTTTTTTTGTCATCTGCCTCTGTCTGTTGCGAAGAATTTTAGAAAGAACTACAATCTTACTATTATAATGTTCGTAATGTTCCAATTTAACATGGAAAACTCATAAGAACTCAGATATTTATATAGAGCGTTATATATATCTCCGGTAACAAAATCGTATATGGTATCTTCTAAACGGCGCCTACAAAGTTTTTTAAATTTTGATATTATATAAAGGACGAATTTCTAAGACTTTCTACGTCCCTGAATTTTTCCCTGAATTTCCTGGAAACCCGTAATTTTGGAAAAACTGGAAAATTTGAAAAAATACTTTTGCAAATATCTGACGAACTAGAAAAGATAGAAAACTGAAATTTGGTGTGTGTATTGAGATCATAATTGTGCACATTTTCCGATAGTTGGAAATTTGAAATTTGAGTTCAGTAGCGGCGCGAATTTCTGGGGGCAATGTTAGAATAGAGTTAGGACGTTCAAATTTAATATGTAGGCTCGCTGTAGACAGTAATTAATGAAAAAAAATAAACAGCCCCAAATTTCCAGTGGCGGCGGGAGTTGAGACAATAAAAGCCAGAAATATTGAAAAAGAAGTATTAAAACTTTGGATATGTATTAAGACACTAATTGTGCATGTTTGCCAATAATTGGATTACCAAAATTTTAATTCAGTAGCGGCGTGATTTTTTGGGGGCAATGTCGCAACAGAGCTAGAACGTTAAAATTTGGAACGGGGGCCATATATAGAGTGTCATTAAAGACACACTATAGAAATTTGCAACTTTCCAGAGGCGGCGGGCGCTGGGGGCCAAAAACCAGATATTTGAAATATAAGGAGTTGAAAGGCTATAGTTTTGAATATATATTCTTAGATACAAATAAAATAGATCCTCGTGCTAAAGTTTGACAAACTTGTTCAGTAGCGGTGGTATGTGGGGGGTACTAATGCTAAAATTTAAATACAAAGCTGAAATTTAGTATGCAGATATAGATTGACATTATTATTACGAAAATATAAAAAAAACTACATTTTCTTAAGTGCAACATTAGAGTTCCGAATATAAGAACAATATAGAGGTACAACGATGATATTTTGCATGTAGAATATTAAATAGAAGCTAAATAGTTCTCTATAAGTCAGATATTCAAATTACATTCAGTAGTAGAATTGGATTGATTTTTGGTGCGTTTGTTGTGCTGTGAAATCGAACAGAAGTGAGGGGTATAGGGGGGAAATAGTTAACAGCCCCAAATATAAAAAAATAGAAAAAGTGAAAAAATAGAAACTATGCATGTGCATATTTGCGAAAATAAATTTAACCTTAGTAGCGGCGTGAAATTGAGGAAGTGGGGGCGTGAAAAAGCTTTGCCAAAGAACTCAATTTTGAAATTTCGATCTTTTATAAAAGTAGGGGTAGATAAAGGTAGAGAGAGTTGCTACGAGCAAAATAGATTGCTATTCCTAAAATTTGACAATTTTATTTCAGGAGCGGGGATTAATGGGGTGACTAATATTATAACGTAAATATAAATACGAAATATAGAATGTAAGATTACAGTACAGTTTTATTCATGTAAATGAATTGCTATTATATCGAATTAATAGTGCCTGATTGGAAGAGAGTGTGGCGCTGTGGTTCAGTACTAAGTAACGGTAGTGTTAGAAGTAGTGGCGATAGATTATAATGGCTCTGGGAGGTAACAGTGTTGCAGAATATGTGCTTTGGTGCTGTAAGTGTGGGTGGCGGGGTATGGGGATTAAATCGAAAGTGCAATAACGGGAAGGAAAAGGCCTAGAGATGAGATTATTAGGAGCGAACTGCTAGGCTTTCTTAAAAACATAAATAAATTGATGTAATTAGTAGGTTTACATTGAAATGAGTGAAAATTAATTTTATCAAGCATTTATCTTATCGAATAATTATTAAAAATTAATGTACTTCTAAGGGTGAAATTTAATATGTAGGTTGCCAGTAAAGTATTAATTTTGAAAACTAATTGCTAAGAGATTAGTACGCAGGGGGTGAAAGCGCAAGATTATTTAATGATTGCGGTAAAACGGGGCGATAGGAAAGTGCCGTAATGAGCGATGATGCTCAGGTGTGCTGTGGTGTTGCAAGTGGGCGCATTGTGGCAGAGGTGCAGAGGAATACAAATGAAAGTGCGAGAACGATACAGAGCATGGAGTCAAGCGGTGATGGTTGGTACTTAGGGGCGGGGCAGTGGACATTGTTCAATACTGTGCTTCATTAGGGTAAATAATAATTTTACACAGAGAGGAGGAAACGAAGGATTATTTAATTATAGTGCTAAAGCGGAAGCGCTGTGAAAGTACTCTAAGGACCGACGATGGTCAGGAAAGAAGCGATACAGAGTGCTGAAGGAAAAAGGTGCTCCATGGCGGAAGTTTAGAGGAATCAAACTAAAAGTTTGGAAACGTAAGAGCGCATAGAAGAGGTTATGATTAGGGCTTATGGGCGGGGGCACTGGTGACCGGTCAATACAGTGCTTTATTACTGTAAATGAAAGAATTATAACAAAATAAGGAAACATAAATTTAAAAAGGGATATATTTTAGCGAAAATTACTTAAAAATAATATTTTGCATTATTTTCAATTTAGTAAATAACTTTTATTTATTCATAAATATTATATACACGTCGCTTTGCGACGGGGCGAAGCGCTAGTCTTACTATTATAATGTTCGTAATGTTCCAATTTAACATGGAAAACTCATAAGAACTCATAGATATTTATATAGAGCGTTATATATATCTCCGGTAACAAAATCGTATATGGTATCTTCTAAACGGCGCCTACAAAGTTTTTTAAATTTTGATATTATATAAAGGACGAATTTCTAAGACTTTCTACGTCCCTGAATTTTTCCCTGAATTTCCTGGAAACCCGTAATTTTGGAAAAACTGGAAAATTTGAAAAAATACTTTTGTAAATATCTGACGAACTAGAAAAGATAGAAAACTGAAATTTGGTGTGTGTATTGAGATCATAATTGTGCACATTTTCCGATAGTTGGAAATTTGAAATTTGAGTTCAGTAGCGGCGCGAATTTCTGGGGGCAATGTTAGAATAGAGTTAGGACGTTCAAATTTAATATGTAGGCTTGCTGTAGACAGTAATTAATGAAAAAAAATAAACAGCCCCAAATTTCCAGTGGCGGCGGGAGTTGAGACAATAAAAGCCAGAAATATTGAAAAAGAAGTATTAAAACTTTGGATATGTATTAAGACACTAATTGTGCATGTTTGCCAATAATTGGATTACCAAAATTTTAATTCAGTAGCGGCGTGATTTTTTAGGGGCAATGTCGCAACAGAGCTAGAACGTTAAAATTTTGAACGGGGGCCATATATAGAGTGTCATTAAAGACACACTATAGAAATTTGCAACTTTCCAGAGGCGGCGGGCGCTGGGGGCCAAAAACCAGATATTTGAAATATAAGGAGTTGAAAGGCTATAGTTTTGAATATATATTCTTAGATACAAATAAAATAGATCCTCGTGCTAAAATTTGACAAACTTGTTCAGTAGCGGTGGTATGTGGGAGGTACTAATGCTAAAATTTAAATACAAAGCTGAAATTTAGTATGCAGATATAGATTGACATATTTATTACGAAAATATAAAAAGAACTACATTTTCTTAAGTGCAACATTAAAGTGGGGGGGGGGGGGGGGGGTTATAAACCGAGTATAAGAACAATATAGAGGTACAACGATGATATTTTGCATGTAGAATATTAAATAGAAGCTAAATAGTTCTCTATAAGTCAGATATTCAAATTACATTCAGTAGTAGAATTGGATTGATTTTTGGTGCGTTTGTTGTGCTGTGAAATCGAACAGAAGTGAGGGGTATAGGGGGGAAATAGTTAACAGCCCCAAATATAAAAAAATAGAAAAAGTGAAAAAATAGAAACTATGCATGTGCATATTTGCGAAAATAAATTTAACCTTAGTAGCGGCGTGAAATTGAGGAAGTGGGGGCGTGAAAAAGCTTTGCCAAAGAACTCAATTTTGAAATTTCGATCTTTTATAAAAGTAGGGGTAGATAAAGGTAGAGAGAGTTGCTACGAGCAAAATAGATTGCTATTCCTAAAATTTGACAATTTTATTTCAGGAGCGGGGATTAATGGGGTGACTAATATTATAACGTAAATATAAATACGAAATATAGAATGTAAGATTACAGTACAGTTTTATTCATGTAAATGAATTGCTATTATATCGAATTAATAGTGCCTGATTGGAAGAGAGTGTGGCGCTGTGGTTCAGTACTAAGTAACGGTAGTGTTAGAAGTAGTGGCGATAGATTATAATGGCTCTGGGAGGTAACAGTGTTGCAGAATATGTGCTTTGGTGCTGTAAGTGTGGGTGGCGGGGTATGGGGATTAAATCGAAAGTGCAATAACGGGAAGAAAAAGGCCTAGAGATGAGATTATTAGGAGCGAACTGCTAGGCTTTCTTAAAAACATAAATGAATTGATGTAATTAGTAGGTTTACATTTAAATGAGTGAAAATTAATTTTATCAAGCATTTATCTTATCGAATAATTATTAAAAATTAATGTACTTCTAAGGGTGAAATTTAATATGTAGGTTGCCAGTAAAGTATTAATTTTGAAAACTAATTGCTAAAAGATTAGTACGCAGGGGGTGAAAGCGCAAGATTATTTAATGATTGCGGTAAAACGGGGCGATAGGAAAGTGCCGTAATGAGCGATGATGCTCAGGTGTGCTGTGGTGTTGCAAGTGGGCGCATTGTGGCAGAGGTGCAGAGGAATACAAATGAAAGTGCGAGAACGATACAGAGCATGGAGTCAAGCGGTGATGGTTGGTACTTAGGGGCGGGGCAGTGGACATTGTTCAATACTGTGCTTCATTAGGGTAAATAATAATTTTACACAGAGAGGAGGAAACGAAGGATTATTTAATTATAGTGCTAAAGCGGAAGCGCTGTGAAAGTACTCTAAGGACCGACGATGGTCAGGAAAGAAGCGATACAGAGTGCTGAAGGAAAAAGGTGCTCCATGGCGGAAGTTTAGAGGAATCAAATTAAAAGTTTGGAAACGTAAGAGCGCATAGAAGAGGTTATGATTAGGGCTTATGGGCGGGGGCACTGGTGACCGGTCAATACAGTGCTTTATTACTGTAAATGAAAGAATTATAACAAAATAAGGAAACATAAATTTAAAAAGGGATATATTTTAGCGAAAATTACTTAAAAATAATATTTTGCATTATTTTCAATTTAGTAAATAACTTTTATTTATTCACAAATATTATATACACGTCGCTTTGCGACGGGGCGAAGCGCTAGTATATTATAATGTCCCAGGGGTATATTTGTTTTCTTTTATTCTTATATGTTTGGTTCAAATTTTGTATGGCATCTCGAAAACGGCTCCATGGAAGTTTTTAAAAATTTCCTATTTCGTAGAGAAAAAAAAATTCTAAGACTTTTGGCGTCCCTGGATTTTTCTCTGAATTTCCTGGAAACCCGTAATTTTGGAAAAACTGGAAAAAAAGTGATTTTTTTTTTGCTCTTTAACTTTTAATTAGTAAAAGATAGAAAGTTGAAATTTTGCATGTGTATTAAGGTATTCAATGCTGACATTTCTCAAAAATTAAAAATTCAAAAATTCAAAAAGGGGGGGTTCAAGAAATTCGGGGGCCCGGTAGGGAACTTTTGAGTAAGTTTATATTCTGCATTCTAGAATAATTAAGTATATTATTAATAAAAAAAAATTAAAAATTTCAAAATTTTGTTTGGGGGCACGGGGGGCAATATTTGCCGAGAGTAAAAATTGTGCTAGAAAGTTAAAATTTTGTATATAGGCTAACCTTGGTAACTTATTTACGAATCGAAAAAAAAATCCCAAATTTTGAAAAAAAGTTGGTCAAATAACGCATAAATTGAAAATATTTTTTATTTTGAAAAAAAAATAATATTTTTTTAGTCAATTTATATGTGTGTATATGTGCGCGAGTTTATTTATTATTTCAATTTAAAAATAGAACAGTTAAATATGAAATTTAATTACGAATTATTTTATTGGATTTAAATGATACACGCCAAAAAGACGTCGCATTGCGACGGGGGTAAACTCAAGTATATTATAATGTCCCAGGTGTATATTTATATTCTTATATGTTTATGTGTTTATATGTTTGGTTCGAATTTTAAATGGCATCTCGAAAACGGCTCCAGGGAAGTTTTTAAAAATTTCCTATTTCGTAGAGAAAAAAATTATAAGACTTTTGGCGTCCCCGGATTTTCCCCTGAATTTCCTGGAAACCCGTAATTTTGGAAAAACTGGAAAAAAACTGATCCCTTTTTTGCTGTATTACTTTTAATTCGTATAAGATAGAAAGTTGAAATTTTGCATGTGTATTAAGGTATTCAATGCTGACATTTCTCAAAAATTAGAAATTCAAAAATTGAAAAAGGGGGGGTTAAAGAAATTCGGGGGCCCGGTAGGGAACTTTGGAGAAAATTCATTTTCTGGATTCTAGAATAATTAAGTATATTATTTATAAAAAAAAAATTTAAAATTTTAAAATTTTATTGGGGGGCACGGGGGCAGTATTTGCCGAGAGTAAAAATTGCGCTAGAAAGTTGAAATTTTGTATATAAGCTAACCTTGGCAACTTATTTACGAATCGAAAAAAAAATCCCAAATTTTGAAAAAAAGTTGTTCAAATATCGCATAAATTCAAAATATTTTTTATTTTGATATAAAAAATGTATTTTCTTAGTCAGTTTGTATGAAAAATTAATTGTTATTAAATGTTAAATCAATATAGGACGAGTTTATTTATTATTTCAATTTAAAAATTAAATTTTGACTTAAAATTCAAGCCACTCACAAAAAACAAACGTCGCTTGCGAGGGGGGTAAAAGCTAGTCTACTTATTATAATGTTCGTAATGTTCCAATTTAACATGGAAAACTCATAAGAACTCATAGATATTTATATATATAGAGACGACACAGTGGGCGAGAGCATTGATGCTTGACGCCGACTGCTGTGTCTTCGGGTTCGATCCCCGGACCAGATATATATTTTCTGGGTTTAATTATTATGAACTTATATTGATTATGGTCATACATAATCGTACAGTTATTAGGCAGTGGTGTAGCCCACATATATGAGGCCACGACACCATAAATACTGCCAACATTGAAGGAGGTCGTCGGTGATAGGACTCAGCATCGGAAATAGGCCGACGTTAAATAAAAAAAAAAAAAAATATATATATATAGAGCGTTATATATTTATATTTTTATTTATTTATTTATTTATATATATATCCGGTAACAAAATCGTATATGGTATCTTCTAAACGGCGCCTACAAAGTTCTCTAAATTTTGGTATGATGTAAAGGACGAATTTCTAAGACTTTCTACGTCCCTGAATTTTCCCCTGAATTTCCGTGGAAAAACTTATACTGGAAAAACTGGAAAATTCGAAAAAATACTTTTGCTAATATCCGACGAACTAGAAAAGATAGAAAACTGAAATTTGGTGTGTGTATTGAGATCATAATTGTGCACATTTGCCAATAGTTGGAAATTGGAAATTTAAGTTCAGTAGCGGCGCGAATTTCCGGGGGCAATGTTAGAATAGAGTTAGGACGTTGAAATTTAATATGTAGGCTCGCTGTAGACAGTTATTAATTAAAAAAAAAAACAGCCCCAAATTTCCAGTGGCGGCGGGAGTTGAGACAGTAAAAGCCAGAAATATTGAAAATGTAGTATTATAACTTAGGGTATGTATGGAGACACTAATTGCGCATGTTTGCCAATAATTAGATTACCAAAATTTTAATTCAGTAGCGGCGTGATTTTTTGGGGGCAATGTCGCAACAGAGCTAGAACGTTAAAATTTGGAATGGGGGCCATATATAGAGTGTCATTAAAGACACACTATAGAAATTTGCAACTTTCCAGAGGCGGCGGGCGCTGGGGGCCAAAAACCATATATTTGAAATATATGGAGATGAAAGGCAATAGTTTAGAATATATATTCTTAGATACAAATAAAATAGATCCTCGTGCTAAAATCTAGAACGTTAAAATTTGGAACGGGTGCCATATATAGAGTGTCATTAAAGACACACTATAGAAATTTGCAACTTTCCAGAGGCGGCGGGCGCTGGGGGCCAAAAACCAGATATTTGAAATATATGGAGATGAAAGGCTATAGTTTAGAATATATATTCTTAGATACAAATAAAATAGATCCTTGTGCTAAAATTTGACAAACTTGTTCAGTAGCGGTGGTATGTGGGGGGTACTAATGCTAAAATTTAAATACAAAGCTGAAATTTAGTATGCAGATATAGATTGACAATAATAATAAAAATATAAAGAAACTACATTTTCTTTAGTGTAACATTAGGGCAGAGGTAATAAACTGATGATAAGTACGATAAAGAGGTACATATTTGGACTTTAATTCAGTAGCGGAGATATGTGAGAGGCTCTAATGCTAAAATGAACAAAACTGGAAAATTCGAAAAAGTACTTTTGTAAATATCTGACGAACTAGAAAAGATAGAAAACTGAAATTTGGTATGTGTATTGAGATCATAAATGTGCACATTTGCAAATAGTTGGAAATTTGAAATTAAAGTTCAGTATCGGCGCGAGTTTCAGGGGGCAATGTTAGAAAAGAGTTAGGACGTTCAAATTTAATATGTAGGCTCGCTGTAGACAGTAATTAAAGAAAAAAAAATAAAAAGCCCCAAATTTCCAGTGGCGGCGGGAGGTGACACAGTAAAAGCCAGAAATATTGAAAAAGTAGTATTAAAACTTAGGGTATGTATTGAGACACTAATTGCGCATGTTTGCCAATAATTGGATTACCAAAATTTTAATTCAGTAGCGGCGTGATTTTTTGGGAGCAATGTCGCAACAGAGCTAGAACGTTGATATTTGGAACGTGGGCCTTAAATAGAGTATCATTAAAAAAAAACTAAAGAAAACTTTCCAGAGGCGGCGGGCGCTGGGGGCTAAAAACCAGAAATATGAAATATATAGAGATGAAGGGCTATAGTTTAAAAAATATGTTCTTAGATACAAATAAAATAGATCCCCGTGCTAAAATTTAACAAACTTGTTCAGTAGCGGAGGTTTGTGGGGGGTACTAATGCTAAAATATAAATACAAAGCTGAAATTTAATATGCAGATATAGATTGACATATTTATTACGAAAATATAAAAAAAACTACATTTTCTTAAGTGCAACATTAGAGTGGGGAGTGATATACCGAGTATAAAAACAATATAGAGGTACAACGATGATATTTAGCATGTAGAATATTAAATAGAAGCTTAATAGTTCTCTATAAGTCAAATATTCAAATTACATTCAGTAGTAGAATTGGATTGATTTTTGGTGCGTTTGTTGTGCTGTGAAATCGAACAGGAGTGAGAGGTATAGGGGGGAAATAGTTAACAGCCCCAAATATCAAAAAAATAAAAAAAGTTAAAAAATAGAAACTATGCATGTGCATATTTGCGAAAATGAATTTAACCTTAGTAGCGACGTAAAATTGGGGAAGTTGGGGCGGGAAAAAGCTTTGCCAAAAAACTCAATTTTGAAATTTCGGTCATTTATAAAAGTAGGGGTAGATAAAGGTAGAGAGCTAAAAATATGACAAAAATTTGACAATTTTATTTCAGGAGCGGGGATTAATGGGAAGACTAATATTAGTCTTATAACGTAATTATAACGTAAATATAAATACGAAATATAGAGTGTAAGATTACAGTACAGTTTTAATCATGTAAATGAATTGCTGTAATATCGAATTGGTAGTGTCTGATTGGAGAAGAGTGTGGCGCTGGGGTTCAGTTCTAAGTAACGGTGGTGTTAGAAGTAGTGGCGATAGATTATAATGGCTCTGGGAGGTAACCGTATTGCAGAATATGTGCTTTGGTGCTGAAAGTAAGGTTGGCGGGGTATGGGGATTGAATTGAAAGTGCAATAACGGGAAGGAAAAGGCCTGAGATGAGATTATTGGGAGCGAACTGCTAGGCTTTCTTAAAAACATAAATGAATTGATGTAATTAGTAGGTTTACATTGAAATTAGTGAAAATTTTATCAAAGATTTATCTTATCGAATAATTATTAAAAAATAATGTACTTCTAAGGATGAAATTTAGTATGCAGGTTGCCAGTAAAGTATTAATTTGGAAAACTAATTGTTAAGAGATTAGTACGCAGGGAGTGGAAGCGCAGGATTATTTAATGATTGCTCTAAACGGGGGGTATAGGAAAATGCCCTAATAAGCGATGATGTTCAGTTAAGCTGTAGTGCTGCAAGTGGGCGCATTGTTGGTACAGAGGAATACAATTGAAAGTGCAAAGAACGATACGGAGCATGGAGCCAAGAGGTGGTGATTGGTGTTAAGGGGCGGGGCAGTGGACATTGTTCAATACTGTGCTTCATTATGGTAAATGATAATTTTACGCAGCGGGGGCGCTGTGAAAGTACTCTAAGGACCGACGATGCTCAGGGAAGAAGCGATGCAGAGTGCTAAAAGTAGGAGGCGCTTCATGGCAGAAGTTTAGAGGAAACAAATTAAAAGTTCGGAAACGCAAGAGAGCATGGAGCCAAGAAGTGACGATTGAGGCTTATGGGCGGGGGCACTGAAGACTGGTCAATACAGTGCTTTATTACTGTAAATAAAGAAATTATTTCAAAATAAGGAAATATAAATTTAAAAAATGATATATTTTAGCGAAACTAAAAAATAATATTTTGCATTATTTTCAATTTATCAAATAACTTTTTTTATTCACAAATATTAAATACACGTCGCTTTGCGACGTGGCGAAGCGCTATATATTATAATGTCCCAGGTGTTTGAATCTATTCTTATATGTTTATATGTTTATATGTTTATATGTTTGGTACTGAATTTTGTATGGCAGCGCGAAAACGGCTCCATCAATGTTTTTGAAAATTTCCTATTTCGTAGAGAAAAAAATTCTAAGACTTTTGGCGTCCCCGGATTTTTCCCTGAATTTCCTGGAAACCCGTAATTTTGGAAAAACTGGAAAATTCGAAAAAATACTTTTGCAAATATCTGACGAACTAGAAAAGATTGAAAACTGAAATTTGGTATGTGTATTGAGATTATAATTGTGCACATTTTCCAATAGTTGGAAATTTGAAATTTGAGTTCAGTAACGGCGCGAATTTTTGGGGGCAATGTTAGAATAGAGTTAGGACGTTCAAATTTAATATGTACGCTCGCTGTAGACAGTAATTAATGAAAAAAAATAAACAGCCCCAAATTTCCAGTGGCGGCGGGAGTTGAGACAATAAAAGCCAGAAATATTGAAAAAGAAGTATTAAAACTTTGGGTATGTATTAAGACACTAATTGTGCATGTTTGCCAATAATTGCATTACCAAAATTTTAATTCAGTAGCGGCGTGATTTTTTGGGGGCAATGTCGCAACAGAGCTAGAACGTTAAAATTTGGAACGGGGGCCATATATAAAGTGTCATTAAAGACACACTATAGAAATTTGCAACTTTCCAGAGGCGGCGGGCGCTGGGGGCAAAAACCAGATATTTGAAATATATGAAGATGAAAGGCTATAGTTTAGAATATATATTCTTAGATACAAATAAAATAGATCCTCGTGCTAAAATTTGACAAACTTCTTCAGTAGCGGTGGTATGTGGGGGGTACTAATGCTAAAATTTAAATACAAAGCTGAAATTTAGTATGCAGATATAAAAAGAACTACATTTTCTTAAGTGCAACATTAAAGTGGGGGGTGATAAACCGAGTATAAGAACAATATAGAGGTACAACGATGATATTTTGCATGTAGAATATTAAATAGAAGCTAAATAGTTCTCTATAAGTCAGATATTCAAATTACATTCAGTAGTAGAATTGGATTGATTTTTGGTGCGTTTGCTGTGCTGTGAAATCGAACAGGGGTGAGGGGTATAGGGGGGAAATAGTTAACAGCCCCAAATATAAAAAAATAGAAAAAGTGAAAAAATAGAAACTATGCATGTGCATATTTGCGAAAATAAATTTAACCTTAGTAGCGGCGTGAAATTGAGGAAGTGGGGGCGGGAAAAAGCTTTGCCAAAGAACTCAATTTTGAAATTTCGATCATTTATAAAAGTAGGGGTAGATAAAGGTAGAGAGAGTTGCTACGAGCAAAATAGATTGCTATGCCTAAAATTTGACAATTTTATTTCAGGAGCGGGGATTAATGGGGAGACTAATATTATAACGTAAATATAAATACGAAATGTAGAATATAAGATTACAGTACAGTTTTAATCATCTTATTAATAATAAAAAAAAATTCAAAATTTCAAAAATTTTATTGGGGGGCACGGGGCTGTATTTGCCGAGAGAAAAAATTGTGCTAGAAAGTTGAAATTTTGTATATAGGCTAATCTTGGTAACTTATTTACGAATCAAAAAAAAATCCCAAATTTTGAAAAAAAGTTGGTCAAATAACGCATAAATTGAAAATATTTTTTATTTTGATAAAAAAAATATATTTTCTTAGCCAGTTTGTCTAAAAAATTAATTGTTATAATACGTAAAAATAGTATGAGACGAGTTTATTTTTTATTTCAATTTAAAAATAGAATTAAATTTTGACATGAAATTCAAGCCACACACAAAAAACAGACGTCGCTTGCGACGGGGGTAAAAGCTAGTGTGTTTATATGTTTGGTTCGAATTTTGTAGGGCATCTCGAAAGCGGCTCCAGGGAAGTTTTTAAAAATTTCCTATTTCGTAGAGAAAAAAATTCTAAGACTTTTGGCGTCCCCGGATTTTTCCCTGAATTTCCTTGAAACCCGTAATTTTGGAAAAACTGGAAAAAAGTGATCCCTTTTTTGCTGTATTACTTTTAATTCGTATAAGATAGAAAGTTGAAATTTTGAATGTGTATTAAGGTATTCAATGCTGACATTTTTAAAAAATTAGAAATTCAAAAATTGAAAAAGGGGGGGTTAAAGAAATTCGGGGGCTTGGTAGGGAACTTCATTTTCTGGATTCTAGAATAATTAAGTATATTATTAATAAAAAAAAAATTCAAAATTTCAAAATTTTATTGGGGGGCACGAGGGCAGTATTTGCCGAGAGTAAAAATTGTGCTAGAAAGTTTAAATTTTGTATATAGGCTAACCTTGGTAACTTATTTACGAATCGAAAAAAAAATCACAAATTTTTAAAAAAAGTTGTCCAAATATCGCATAAATTCAAAATATTTTATATTTTGATATAAAAAAAGTATTTTCTTAGTCAGTTTGTATGAAAAATTAATTGTTATTAAATTTAAAATCAATATAGACGAGTTTATTTATTATTTCAATTTAAAAATGGAATTAAATTTTGACATGAAATTCAAGCCACTCATAAAAAACAAACGTCGCTTGCGACGGGGGTAAAAGCTAGTCTACTTATTATAATGTTCGTAATGTTCCAATTTAACATGGAAAACCCATAAGAACTCATAGATATTTATATAGAGCGTTATATAGAGCGTTATATATATATATCCGGTAACAAAATCGTATATGGTATCTTCTAAACGGCGCCTACAAAGTTTTTTAAATTTTGATATTATGTAAAGGACGAATTTCTAAGACTTTCTACGTCCCTGAATTTTTCCCTGAATTTCCGTGGAAAAACTGGAAAATTTGAGAAAATACTTTTGCTAATATCTGACGAACTAGAAAAGATATAAAACTGAAATTTGGTGTGTGTTTTGAGATCATAATTGTGCACATTTGCCAATAGTTGGAAATTGGAAATTTAAGTTCAGTAGCGGCGCGAATTTCCGGGGGCAATGTTAGAATAGAGATAGGACGTTGAAATTTAATATGTAGGCTCGCTGTAGACAGTTATTAATGAAAAAAAATAAACAGCCCCAAATTTCCAGTGGCGGCGGTAGTTGAGACAGTAAAAGCCAGAAATATTGAAAATGTAGTAATATAACTTAGGGTATGTATGGAGACACTAATTGCGCATGTTTGCCAATAATTAGATTACCAAAATTTTAATTCAGTAGCGGCGTGATTTTTTGGGGGCAATATCGCAACAGAGCTAGAACGTTGATGTTTGGAATATGGGCCCTATATAGAGTGTCATTAGAGACAAACTATAAAAAACTGCAACTTTCCAGAGGCGGCGGGCGCATGAAATATATAGAGATAAAGGGCTATAGTTCAAAAAATATGTTCTTAGATACAAATAAAATAGATCCTCGTGCTAAAATTTAACAAACTTATTCAGTAGCGGAGGTTTGTGGGGGGTACTAATGCTAAAATATAAATACAAAGCTGAAATTTAGTATGCAGATATAGATTGACATATTTATTACGAAAATATAAAAAAAACTACATTTTATTTGATGCAACATTAGAGTGGGGGGTGATAAACCGAGTATAAGAACAATATAGTGGTACAACGATGATATTTTGCATGTAGAATATTAAATAGAAGCTAAATAGTTCAGTACAAGTCAGATATTCAAATTACAATTAGTAGTAGAATTGGATTGATTTTTGGTGCGTTTGTTGTGCTGTAAAATCAAACAGGAGTGAGAGGTATAGGGGTGAAATAGTTAAAAGCCCCAAATATCAAAAAATAGAAAAAGTGAAAAAATAGAAACTATGCATGTGCATATTTGCGAAAATAAATTTAACCTTAGTAGCGGCGTGAAATTGGGGAAGTGGGGGCGGGAAAACGCTTTGCCAAAGAACTCAATTTTGAAATTTTGATCATTTATAAAAGTAGTGGTAGATAAAGGTAGAGAGAGTTGTTACGAGCAAAATAGATTGCTATGCCTAAAAATTGACAATTTTATTTCAGGAGCGGGGATTAATCGGGAGACTAATATTATAACGTAAATATAAATACGAAATATAGAGTGTAAGATTACTGAACAGTTTTAATCATGTAAATGAATTGCTGTAATATCGAATTATTAGTGTCTGATTGGAGAAGAGTGTGGCGCTGGGGATCAGTTCTAAGTAACGGTGGTGTTAGAAGTAGTGGCGATAGATTTTAATGGCTCTGGGAGGTAACCGTGTTGCAGAATATGTGCTTTGGTGCTGAAAGTGAGGGTGGCGGGGTATGGGGATTGAATCGAAAGTGCAATAACGGGCAGGAAAGGCCTAGAGATGAGATTATTAGGAGCGAACTGCTAGGCTTTCTTAAAAACATAAATCAATTGATGTAATTAGTAGGTTTACATTGAAGTTAGTTAAAATTTTATCAAAGATTTATCTTATCGAATAATTATTAA
The DNA here is from genome assembly GCA_963678705.1 of Panorpa germanica. Classification (NCBI taxonomy): domain Eukaryota; kingdom Metazoa; phylum Arthropoda; class Insecta; order Mecoptera; family Panorpidae; genus Panorpa; species Panorpa germanica. Next base: position 2,310,200 of record OY783214.1, read on the forward strand.
AAAATAATGTACTTCTAAGGATAAAATTTAGTATGCAGGTTGCCAGTAAAGTAATAATTTGGAGAACTAATTGTTAAGAGATTAGTACGCAGGGGGTGGAAGCGCAGGATTATTTAGGAAAGGGATAGGAAAGTGCCCTAGCGAGCCATGATGTTCAGGTGGGCTGTAGTGTTGCAAGTGGGCGCATTGTGGCAAAGGTGCAGATGAATACAATTAAAAGTGCGAGAACGATACAGAGCATGGAGCCAAGAGGTGATTGGTGTTTAGGGGCAAAGCAGTGGACATGATTCAATACTGTGCTTCATTATGGTAAATCATAATTTTACGCATCGGGGGCGCTGTGAAAGTACTCTAAGGGCCGACGATGCTCAGGGAAGAAGCGATGCAGAGTGCTAAAAGTTGGAGGCGCTCCATAACGGAAGTTTAGAGGAATTAAATTAAAAATTTGGAAACGTAAGAGAGCATGGAGCCAAGAGGTGAAGATTGGGGCCTATGGGCAGGGGCACTGGAGACTGGTCAATACAGTGCTTTATTACTGTAAGTAAAGGAATTATAACAAAATAAGGAAATATAAGTTTAAAAAATAATATATTTTAGCAAAAACTACTTGAAAATAAATTGAGAGTAAAAATTGTGCCAGAAAGTTGAAATTTTGTATATAGGCTACTCTTGGTAACTTATTTACGAATCTAAAAAAAAAATCCCAAATTTTGAAAAAAAGTTGGTCAAATAACGCATAAATTGAAAATATTTTTTATTTTGATAAAAAAAATATATTTTTTAGTCAATTTATATGTGTGGCGCGAGTTTATTTATTATTTCAATTTAAAAATAGAATTAAATATCAAATGTAATTACGAATTATTTTATTGGATTCAAATCATACACGGCAAAAGGACGTCGCATTGCGACGGGGGTAAACTCTAGGGATCTTATATTCTTATATGTTTGGTAGTAAATTTTGTATGGCAGCGCAAAAACGGCTTCAATGTTTTTGAAAATTGCCTGTTTCGTAGAGAAAATTTTTGTAAGACTTTTTGCGTCCCCGGATTTTCCCTGAATTTCCTGGAAACCCGTAGTTTTGGAAAAACTGGAAAAAAAGTGAGCCTTTTTTGCTGTATTACTTTTAATTCGTAAAAGATAGAAAGTTGAAATTTTGCATGTGTATTAAGGTATTTTATGCTGACATTTCGCAAAAATTAGAAATTCAAAAATTGAAAAAGGGGGGTTGAAGAAATTCGGGGGCCCGGTAGAAAACTTTGGAGAAAGTTCATATTCTAGATTCTAGAATAATTAAGTGTATTATTAATAAAAGAAAATTCAAAATTTCAAAATTTTATTTGGGGGCACGGAAGGCAGTAATTTCCGAGTGTAAAAATTGTGCTAGAAAGTAGAAAATTTGTATATAGGCTAACCGTGATAACTTATTTACTAATCGAAAAAAAATCCCAAATTTTGAAAAAAATTTGGTCAAATAACGCATGAATTGAAAATATTTTTTATTTTGATATAAAAAATATATTTCCTTAGTCAGTTTGTATGAAAAATTAATTGTTATAATATGTAAAATTAATATAGGACGAATTTATTTATTATTTCAGTTTAAAAATGGAATTAAATTTTGACACGAAATTCAAGCCAAACACAAAAAACAGACGTCGCTTGCGACGGGGGTAAAAGCTAGTATATTATAATGTCCCAGGTGTTTGTTTATATTCTTATATTCTTATGATCTTATATGTTTGGTACTGAATTTTGTATGGCAGCGCGAAAACGGCTCCGGCGATCTTTTTAAAAATTTCCTATTTCGTAGAGAAAAAAATTCTAAGACTTTTGGCGTCCCCGGATTTTTCCCTGAATATCCTGGAAACCCGTAATTTTGGAAAAACTGGAAAAAAATTGAGCCCTTTTTTGCTGTATCACTTTTAATTCGTAAAAGATAGAAAGTTGAAATTTTGCATGTGTATTAAGGTATTCAAAGCTAACATTTCTCAAAAATAAAAATTCAAAAATTGACAAAGAGGGGGTTGAAGAAATTCGGGGGCCCGGTAGGGAACTTTGGAGAAAGTTTATATTCTGGATTTTAGAATAATTAAGTATAGTATTATTAAAAAAAAATTCAAAATTTCAAAACTTTATTTGGGGGCACGGGGGCAGTATTTTCCGAGAGTAAAAATTGTGCTAAAAATTTGAAATTTTGTATATAAGCTAACCTTGGTAACTTATTTACGAATCGAAAAAAAAAATCCCAAATTTTGAAAAAAAGTTGGTCCAATAACAAATAAATTGAAAATATTTTATATTTTGTTGAAAAAAATATATTTTTTTAGTCAATTTATATGTGTTAATGTATATGTGTGCGAGTTTATTATGTCAATTTAAAAATAGAGTTAAATATAATATGTAATTACAAATTATTTTATTGGATTCAAATGATACACGCCAAAAAGAACCTTTGTGACGAGGGTAAACTGTGGTGGAATTTATATTTTTACATGAAGTTCAAGTTACACACAAAAGACAGACGTCGCTTGCGACGGGGGTAAAAGCTAGTCCTATATTATAAAGTTCCAACTGAATGTTTATATTCTTATCCTATATTATAATGTTCCAACTGTATGTTTATTTTCTTATATTCTTATGATCTTATATGTTTTGTACTGAATTTTGTATGGCAGCGCGAAAACGGCTCCAGGGAAGTTTTTAAAAATTTCCTATTTCGTAGAGAAAAAAATTATAAGACTTTTGGCGTCCTCGGATTTTTCCCTGAATTTCCTGGAAACCCGTAATTTTGGAAAAACTGGAAAAAAAGTGAACCCTTTTTTGCTGTATTACTTTTAATTCGTAAAAGATAGAAAGTTGAAATTTTGAATGTGTATTAAGGTATTCAATTCTGACATTTCTCAAAAATTAGAAATTCAAAAAGTGAAAAAGGGGGGGTTGAAGAAATTCGGGAGCCCGGTAAGGAACTTTCGAGAAAGTTCATATTCTGGATTCTAAAATAATTATGTATATTATTAATAAAAAAAAATTCAAAATTCTAAAATTTTATTTGGGGGCACAAGGGCAGTATTTGTCGAGAGTAAAAATTGTGCCAGAAAGTTGAAATTTTGTATCTAGGCTAATCTTGGTAACTTATTTACGAATCAAAAAAAAATCCCAAATTTTGAAAAAAAGTTGGTCAAATAACGCATAAATTGAAAATATTTTTTATTTTGATGAAAAAAATATTTTTTTTAGTCAATTTATATGTGTGGCGAGTTTATTTATTATTTCAATTTAAAAATAGAATTAAATATGAAATGTAATTACGAATTATTTTATTGGATTCAAATCATACACGACAAAAGGACGTCGCATTGCGACGGGGGTAAACTCTAGGGATCTTATATTCTTATATGTTTGGTAGTAAATTTTGTATGGCAGCGCGAAAACGGCTTCGTCAATGTTTTTGAAAATTGCCTGTTTCGTAGAGAAAATTTTTGTAAGACTTTTGGCGTCCCCGGATTTTCCCTGAATTTCCTGGAAACCCGTAAATTTGGAAAAACTGGAAAAAAAGTGAGCCTTTTTTGCTGTATTATTTTTAATTCGTAAAAGACAGAAAGTTGAAATTTTGCATGTGTATTAAGGTATTTTATGCTGACATTTCGCAAAAATTAGAAATTCAAAAATTGAAAAAGGGGGGGGGTTGAAGAAATTCGGGGGCCCGGTAGAAAACTTTGGAGAAAGTTCATATTCTAGATTCTAGAATAATTAAGTGTATTATTAATAAAAGAAAAATTCAAAATTTTATTTGGGGGCACGGGGGGCAGTAATTTCCGAGTGTAAAAATTGTGCTAGAAAGTTGAAATTTTGTATATAGGCTAACCGTGGTAACTTATTTATTAATCGAAACAAAATCCCAAATTTTGAAAAAAAGTTGGTCAAATAACGCATGAATTGAAAATATTTTTTATTTTGATATAAAAAATATATTTCCTTAGTCAGTTTAAATAAAAAATTAATTGTTATATAAAAAATATATTTCCTTTGTCAGTTTGAATGAAAAATTAATTGTTATAATATGTAAAATTAATATAGGACGAATTTATTTATTATTTAGTTTAAAAATGGACGCACACAAAAAACAGACGTCGCTTGCGACGGGGGTAAAAGCTAGTATTCTTATATGTTTATATTCTTATATTCTTATATGTTTGGTACTGAATTTTTTATGGCAGCGCGAAAACGGCTTCCACGATCTTTTTGAAAATTTCCTATTTCGTAGGAAAAAAAATTCTAAGACTTTTGGCGTCCCCGGATTTTTACCTGAATTTTCTGGAAACCCGTAATTTTGGAAAAACTGGAAAAAAAGTGAGCCCTGTTTTGCTGTATTACTTTTAATTCGTAAAAGATAGAAAGTTGAAATTTTGCATGTGTATTTAGGTATTCAATGCTGACATTTCTCAAAAATTAGAAATTCAAAAATTGAAAAAAGGGGGGTTGAAGAAATTCGGGGGCCCGGTAGGGAACTTTGGAGATAGTTCATATTTTGGATTCTAGAATAATTAAGTATATTATTATTAAAAAAAAAATTCAAAATTTTATTGGGGGGCACGGGGGCAATATTTGCCGAGAGTAAAAATTGTGTTAGAAAGTTGAAATTTTGTATATAGGCTAAGCTTGATAACTTATTTACTAATCGAAAGAAAAAATTCCAAATTTTTAAAAAATTTGGTCAAATAACGCATAAATTGAAAATATTTTTTATTTTGATATAAATAATATATTTTCTTAGTCAGTTTGTATGAAAAATTAATTGTTATTAAATGTAGAATTAATATAGGACGAGTTTATTTATTATTTCAATTTGAAAATAGAATTAAATTTTGACATGAAATTCAAGCCACTCACAAAAACAGACGTCGCTTGCGACGGGGGTAAAAGCTAGTATTCTTATATTCTTATATGTTTGGTACTGAATTTTGTATGGCAGCGCGAAAACGGCTTCCACGATCTTTTTGAAGATTTCCTATTTCGTAGAGAAAAAAAATCTAAGACTTTTGGCGTCCCCGGATTTTTCCCTAAATTTCCTGGAAACCCGTAATTTTAGAAAAACTGGAAAAAAAAGTGAGCCCTGTTTTGCTGTATTACTTTTAATTCGTAAAAGATAGAAAGTTGAAATTTTGCATGTGTATTTAGGTATTTAATGCTGACATTTCTCAAAAATTAGAACTTCAAAAATTGAAAAAGGGGGGTTGAAGAAATTCGGGGCCCGGTAGGGAACTTTGGAGATAGTTCATATTTTGGATTCTAGAATAATTAAGTATATTATTAATAAAAAAAAAAATTCAAAATTTCAAAATTTTATTGGGGGGTACGGGGGCAGTATTTGCCGAAAGTAACAATTGTGTTAGAAAGTTGAAATTTTGTATATAGGCTAACCTTGGTAACTTATTTACGAATCGAAAAAAAAATTCCAAATTTTGAAAAAAAGTTGGTCAAATAACGCATAAATTGAAAATATTTTTTATTTTGATAAAAAAAATATATTTTTTTAGTCAATTTACAGGTGTCAATGTATATGTGCGAGTTTATTTATTATTTCAATTTAAAAATAGAACACTTAAATAAGAAATTTAATTACGAATTATGTTATTGGATTCAAATCATACATGCCAAAAAGACGTCACTTTGCGACGGGGGTAAACTCTAGACTTTAAAAGAGACTTTAAAGACTTTAAAGAGAAAAAAATTCTAAGACTTCTAGCGTCCCCAGATTTTTCCCTGAATTTCTTGGAAACCCGTAATTTTGGAAAAACTGGAAAATAAGTGAGCCTTTTTTGCTGTATTACTTTTAATTCGTAAAAGATAGAAAGTTGAAATTTTGCATGTGTATTAAGGTATTCAATGCTGACATTTCTCAAAAATTAGAAATTCAAAAATTGAAAAAGGGGAGGTTGAAGAAATTCGGGGGCCCGGTAGGGAACTTTGGAGAAAGTTCATATTCTGGATTCTAGAATAATTATGTATATTATTAATAAAAAAAAATTCAAAATTTCAAAATTTTATTTGGCGGCACGGGGGACATTATTTTTCGAGTGTAAAAATTGTGCTAGAAAGTTGAAATTTTGTATATAGGCTAACCTTGATAACTTATTTACTAATCGAAAGAAAAAATTCCAAATTTTTAAAAAATTTGGTCAAATAACGCATAAATTGAAAATATTTTTTATTTTGATATGAAAAATATATTTTCTTAGTCAGTTTGTATGAAAAATTAATTGTTATTATATGTAGAATTAATATAGGACGAGTTTATTTATTATTTCAATTTGAAAATAGAATTAAATTTTGACATGAAATTCAAGCCACTCACAAAAACAGACGTCGCTTGCGACGGGGGTAAAAGCTAGTGGTTTAAATTTTAACAGTGGTTCCAGTAACTTTATTGAATAATATTTGTATTATTTTCCAGTGTTTGTTACCTGTAATTATAACTGGTGTGACCTGTTGGATAATTTCATATTATACACCGATGTACGCCTCACGAAAAACAGTTAATTATAATATGTATGACCTTGATGACATGTGTGTATTTTACAAAATTGAAGAAGCAGCTTCACCAGATATAGAGAAACATATTAGAACAGCAATTGCAGAGGCTGGAGCTACACCGATTAAATCGTATGACATTGAAGAAGGTAAATGTAGTATTTTAAATCCTAAATGCAGTGTGATGAAACTCATTTTTTGTTATACAAGGAAAAATCTTTTATCAATTATGTAATTTCCGCTTTGTTTAATGAGGTTTAGTCATTGAACTTACGGGCTTTATCTACAGAAAACTAAACCAGGTGTAATTTCAAGTAATCCTTCAAAGAGGTTTGCAAACTTTGACTTATTGTAAATTTATTTGCTAAGAAATTTCATTGGTTTGTCAAAAAAATTTATTTCTTTCGATTTTTGAAATTGATACACAGACTTAATGTTTGAAAATTTCGTGTAATTTACTTACCCCTCATTTGCCGCAAAAATAATTAAAATATATTTAGATGTTACTTAGACTTCTGTTTCATACTCTTCCTTCCTCTTTTAGTCTTACTATTTCCGTCGCCGCTATCCCTCTTCAATCATAATGCGCGTACCTTCTTTCTTTTTTCCATCATTTATTCCTTTTTTTTTTATTTGCTCACGCACCACTATCGCGAGTTCGCTCTCTGCCTTCTTCAATTTTTCATTCAACTTTATCGCTCTCATCCCTGCCTTTATCCTCAAGTTGTTCCTCTTTTATCTCTTTCAGTACTGGGTATCCTGAAATGTATTTTAGCACCCCTTTTCCTTACTTTTTCTATGCCATCTCCAGCTTTCTTTATACCTTTTATCCTCATATTTGCATTCTTTAATCTTCTCTATCACCACTATGGCATCGGCGTAAACTAAAGTATATGTATTTTTTATTTCCTAACTCCACCTCGCCCGTTTGTTCAGTTTTTTAAGCTTTATCTTGATCAGCCAGATACAGCGCAAACAACGTTGGGTTACGTTCTACTCCTGTTTTATTCCTATAAATGTTTTAAATTCACCTGTTTTCTTATTTCTTTCTCTTACTCTTACTTGTGTTTCTTCGTATGTACCCTTTATGTCCCTCATCAGCTTCTCCTCTATTCCTCTCCGCTCCTCTCCAAATATCTCCAAAGCACTTATCGGTCCATAATATATAATTCTGCCTTCAAATCTGTGAAAAGACAGTACACTTTTTCCCCTTATTTGTTAATTCTTCCTCTATCACATAGAATTAAAATATTTTAAGCGGTTCTCATAATTCACACTTATTGTGGTGGCAGCTATTTTCTTCATTTCATATAATATTATGTGACAATACATTTCACATTTTTATAAGAAAGTAAATTATTTTTTCAATGCTACATCGTTACAAACTGTGTCTTCATCTTTGTACGGTATCTGTGACTACACTAGTGTTAATAAATGCATGCGATATTCAAATTTGTATATATCGCTATTATTTTTAATTATTGTTAGATTTAAGATTTCTTTATCTTAATTCATTTATATTTCATAACTAGTTAATTTATATACACTGCTCTCTGTGAGCAAACTATAATATTTCTTATGTAAACATCTTTTGTTTATACGATTCACTTCTACTAGGGTTCGACACTACGCATTTGTTCCTAATTCGTTCTTACCGCTTCAACACTCAAAACTACATCACGCTTAACCTTTTGGTTATACACTTATAATAATAAACTAGCTTTTACCCCCGTCGCAAGCGACGTCTGTTTTTTATGTGTGGCTTGAATATTATGTCAAAATTTTATTCAATTTTTAAATTCAAATAATAAATAAACTCGTCCTTTACTAATTGTACATATAATAACAATTAATTTTTTATACAAAGTGACTTAAAAAAATATATTTTATATATCGAAATAAAAAATATTTTCAATTTATGCGTTATTTGACCAACTTTTTTTGAAAATTTGGGATTTTTTCTTGATTCGTAAATAAGTTACCAAGGTTAGCCTATATACAAAATTTCAATTTTCTAGCACAATATTTACTCTCAGCAAATACTGCCCTTGTGCCCCCAAATAAAATTTTGAATTTTTTTTTATTAATAATATACTTAATTATTCTAGAATCCAGAATATGAACTTTCTCCAATGATCCCTACCGGGCCCCTGAATTTCTTAAACCCCCCCTTTTCAAATTTTTAAATTTCTAATTTCTGAGAAATGTCAGCATTGAATACCTTAATACACATGCAAAATTTTAACTTTCTATCTTTTACGAATTAAAAGTAATACAGCAAAAAAGGAATCACTTTTTTTCTAGTTTTTCCAAAATTACGGGTTTCCAGGAAATTCAGGGAAAAATCCGGGGACGTCAAAGGTCTTAGAATTTTTCTCTCTACGAAATAGGAAATTTTCAAAAACATTGATAGAGCCGTTTTCGCGCTGCCATACAAAATTCAGTACCAAACATATAAGAATAGAAATATATAAACATACTAGCGCTTCGCCCCATCGCAAAGCGACGTGTATATAATATTTGTAAATAAATAAAAGGTATTTTAGCCCGGTCAAGTTAGACATTCGAAGTTACATAAATTCCCACCTAGCTGAAAATCGGTAAGATTGTTTAAAATATCATTAAAAACAAAATTTGAAAACTCCCCATCTTTCCCCTGTAAGGAAAAATTTTTATTCAAGGTCAAAGTCAAAGAAATGAGTTTTTCGCGATTTTCAGCAAAACGGTAAGTTTTATCATAAAAATACCTCAGACAAAAATTGTAGATCATAAAATTATCTACAAAAAATTTATTAATACTTTTTTCTCTACGAGCCACCGTTTCTGAGATATAACGATTCAAAAAGTTGTAATCGTCATAATATGCACACGTTTCCTCGCCACCTATGAGGTAGTGTACTTAGCGCGTTCTTTTTAACGTGGTTTCCCCAGTAGGCCTATTCCACGGGTCAGTTTTGATCCTGTTTAATTTAAAACTATTGAAAAATAATGGATATTAGCAGAGATTGAAAAGATAAAAGCAATTTAAGTTAAAAAAAAGTAGTGAAATTTAATCGTCCGAGTCGTAACTTTCAAAACCTTTTTTGGTTCTTCTTCTTGATCTTCTTGTTCTTGTTCGTCTTGTTCTTGTTCTTCTTGTTCTTGTTCTTCTTGTTCTTCTTCATCTTCATCCTGAGTGCATGTAAACTGCGTTAATAGCGATGTATCGCATGTTGCCTCGTTGGAATCAAACGGATCCTCTACTGTTGGTGATTCAATATTAGAGCACAACCGGCCTTGACAATGTGTACATGCCGGAGAACAGAATAGTCCGACTTTTTTGCAACCACATTTAGCACTGCATCCCTTTTTGCAGTTGCAAAAAATCGAGTTCAGCAGTTTTTCCGGTGCAGGTGGAAGTAAAGTGTGCACTGGTTCTAATGAATTGTTGACCAACTTCCAACCCCAGTCTGTAGGGTCTAGCTGATAACCAAACCACACTTGAACTTGATAATATACCCTAAAAAGATGTTGATGAGCAGCAACTGAGGTTGGAGGAAGACAAGCTAATTGTACTTGTTTTTTCCTTTTGGTGTTTTTAACGAAACATGCATATCTATACTTATCTAAGCAGGTAGTTTTTTTAAGAGCTCCGTACATAGAAAGAAGAAAGCGAATGCCGTTAGTAATAATTTCTTGTCGAGTAGAATTACTATTTTTAAAAACTTTAGCACATTCAATTAAATTTTGTTTCTCAAATAGTTTGAAAACTGTTATTTTACCCCTCCTGTAAAATGCAGATGTCGTATCACAGCTAGTTATTGCGTGTAAAAATAGTACATGATCTTGACACTTTGCAAAAGTAGATAAACTTTTTGATGAATACATTTCCGATTGATGTTGAGCTTTTCCTGGTTTTAAGAAGAAAATCTCAAAAACGGTAGCTCGTAGAGAAAAAAGTATTAATAAATTTATTGTAGATAATTTTATGATCTACAATTTTTGTCTGAGGTATTTTTATGATAAAACTTACCGTTTTGCTGAAAATCGCGAAAAACTCATTTCTTTGACCTTTGACCTTGAATAAAATTTTTTCCTTACGGTGGAAAGATGGGGAGTTTTCAAATTTTGTTTTTAATGATATTTTAAACAATCTTACCGATTTTCAGCTAGGTGGGAATTTATGTAACTTTACTCTTATTTTTTGGTTTAATTTGACCGGGCTATTTGCTAAATTGAAAATAATGCAAAATATTATTTTTAAGTAATTTTCGGTAAAATATATAATTTTTTAAATTTGTGTTTCCTTATTTTGTTATAATTCTTTCATTTCCAGTAATAAAGCACTGTATTGAGTCTCCAGTCTCAAGTGCCCCGCCGATAAGTCCCAATCATCACCTCTTGGCTTTAAGCTTTCTTACGTTTCCGAACTTTTAATTTGATTCCTCTAAACTTCCGCCTTGTAGTGCCTCCATCCTTCAGCACTCTGTATCGCTTCCTCCCTAAGCATTGTCGATCCTTAGAGTACTTTCACAGCGCTCCCGCTTTAGCGCTACAATTAAATAATCCTTCGCTTCCTCCTCCTTGCGTAAAATTATCATTTGCCCTAATAAAGCACAGTATTGAACAATGTCCACTGCACCGCCCCTAAACACTAATCATCACCTCTTGGCTTCTCTTTTAATTGTATTCCTCTGTACCTCTGCCACAATGCGCTCACTTGCAACACCACATCCCACCTGAGCATCATCGCTCATTAAGGCGCTTTCCTATCGCCTCTGCTTTAGCGCAATCATTAAATAATCCTGCGCTTCCACCCCCTGCGTACTAATCTCTTAACAATTAGTTTTTAAAATTAATACTTTACTAGCAACCTACATACTAAATTTCATCCTTAGAAGTACATTATTTTAATAATTATTCGATAAGATAAATGCTTGATAAAATTAATTTTCACTCAGTTCAATGTAAACCTACTAATTACATCAATTCATTTATGTTTTTAAGAAAGCCTAGCGGTTCGCTTCTAATAATTTCATCTCTAGCCCTTATCCATCCCGTTATTGCATTATTGCACTCTAGAATTATTCTCTCTGCACCGCCGCCCACACTTACAGCACCAAAGCACATATTCTGTAATACAGTTGCCTCCCAGAGCCATTATAAACTATTAATCTATCGCCACTACTTCTAACACCACCGTTACTTAGTACTGAACCCCAGCGCCACCCTCTCCTCCAATCAGGCACTATTAATTCGATATTACAGCAATTCATTTACCTAATTAAAACTGCACTATAATCTTACGTTCAAATTTACGTATTTATATTTACGATATAATATAAGTCTCCCAATTAATCTCTGCTCCTGAAATAAAATTGTCAAATTTTATGCATCTATTTTGCTCGTAACAATTCTCTCTACCTTTATAACCTTTATCTACCTCTACTTTTATAAATGATCGAAATTTTAAAATTGAGCTCTTTGGCAAATATCATCGTATCTCTATATTGTTCTTATACTCGGTTTATCACCCCCCACTCTAATGTTACACTTAAGAAAATGTAGTTTTTTTATATTTTCGTTATTAATGTGTCAATCTATATATGCATACCAAATTTTAACTTTTTATTTATATTTTAGCATTAGTGCCCCCCACATACCTTCGCTACTGAACAAATTTGTTAAATCTCATCACTGGGATCTATTTTGTTTGTATCTAAGAACATATATTTTATATTATAACCTTTTATCACTATACATTTAACATTTCCGTTTTTTAGCCCACGGCACTCGCCACTTCTTGAAATTTGTGGTTTTCTATGGTTTGTCTTAAATTTTAACGTTCTAGCTTTGTTGCGACATTGTCCTTAAAAATTTCCGCCGCTTTTGAATAAAAATTTTAGTGTTACAATTATTGGTAAATATGGACAATTAGTGTCTCAATACATGTCCCAAGTTTCAATCTTCTGAATTTAATATTTTTGGCCTTTACTGTCTTAGCTCCCGCTGACACTGGAAATTTGTAGTTTTTAATACTCATTTGTTAATAACAGTCTCCAGCGAGTCTACATACTAAATTACAACGTTGGAACTCTATTATAACATTACCCCCAAAAAATCGCTCCGCTACTGAATAAAATATGTGGTTTTCCAATTATTGGTAAATATTTACAATTAGTGTATCTATACATATCGCAAGTTAAAATTGTCTTTATTCAATATTTCTAGACCTTACGATCTCAACTTCCGCCGCCACAGAAAATTTATGGTTTCCTATTTCTTTTTTTTATAGATACTACTACAGAGAGCTTACCTGCTAAATTTAAATATTCTAACTCTATTCTTACATTGCCCCAGAAAATAGCGCCGCTAATGAATTATAAAATTGGTGTTCTAATTATTGGCGATAATGCACAATTAGTGAATCTATACTTGTCCCAAATTAACATTTTCTTTATTAAATATTATTAGATTTTAGGGTTTTAACTCCCACCGCCACTGGAAATTTAGAATTTTCAATTTCTTTCCCTTATTTAGGATTACTGCACTATCACCACATTGTGCACCAATCTCTAAACTATTAATTTGCCAAATTTTTTCCTTACTGTTAACCAACATACCAAATTTCATTTTAAAATAATGGCTCGATAAGATAAATTCATGTTAAAATTTATTTTCACTCATATCACTGTAAACCTAATAAATTTTTGCTTTTAACCGTGCTCAGCTCCTTGTTCATAATCATATCTAATTCCAGCGCCCTTCGCCACTTACCACTCTAGCCCTTATCGTTTCCGTTTTCTGCACTTTCGATTTAATCCCTCTGCACCGCCTCTCACACTTTAAGCACAACGACTTATTTCTTGCAGAGCAGCTACCTTCTACCGTCACTACTTCTAGCGCCACTTCTTCTTAGCGTACCGACCTCCAGCGCCTCCACCCCCCTCGCTGAAGCACTTTCAAATCGATACTACAGCCATTCATTTACATAATTATTGCTGCACTGTAAACCTACATTCTATATTTTATATTTATATTTACGATATAATATTAGTCTCCTCATTTCTCCTCTCCACTACGAAGTAAAATTGTCAAATTTTAGTCATTGCAATTTATTTTGCTCTTACCAAATATTCTCCCTACCTTTTATAAATGGCCGTTTATAGAGACTCTCCACATACTAAATTTTAAAATTCAGCTCTATTGCAAAGCTGACCTTGCCATTACTTGCCCCAAATTCGCGTATTCTACATGCAAAATATCATTTTTGTACCCATACATGGTTTTTATACTCGGTTTATCACCCCCTGCTTCAACACTACACATAAGAAAATGTTCTTTCTTTATATTTTCGTTATTAATATGTCAATCTATATCTGCATACTAAATTTCAGCTTTGTATTTATATATTAGTATTAGTAACCCCCAGAAACCTCCGCTACTGAACAAGTTTGTTAAATTTTAGCACGGGGATCTATTTTATTTGTATCTAAGAACATATTTTTTAAACTATAGCATATTCCTGGTTTTTGGTCCCCAGCGCCTGCCGCCTCTGGTAAATTACAGTTTTCTATAGTTTGTCTTTAATGACACTCTATATAAGGCCCATGTTCCAAATATCAACGTTTTAGCTCTGTTGCGACATTGCCCCCAAAAAGTCACGCCGCTACTAAATTAAAATTTTATTAATCCAATTATTGGCAAACATGCGCAATTGTGTCTCAATATAAACCTTAAGTTTAAATACTACTTTTTCAATATTTCTAGCTTTTACTGTCTCAACTCCCACCGCCACTGGAAATTTAGAACTGTTTATTTTTATTTTTAGTAATTACTGTCTACAGCAAGCCTATATATTAAATTTGAACGTCCTAACTCTATTCTAACATTGCCCCCGGAAATTCGCGCCGCTACTGTACTCAAATTTTAAATGTCCAACTATTGACAAATGTGCAAAATTATAATCTCAATACACATACCAAATTTCAGTCTTCTATCCTTTGTAGTTCGTTAGATATTCGCAAAAGTATTTTTTCGAATTTTTCAGTTTTTCCAGTATAAGTTTTTCCACGGTAATTTAGTGAAAAATTCAGGGACGTAGAAAGTCTTAGAAATTCGTCCTTTACATAATATCAAAATTTAAAAAACGCCGCCATACCATATACGATTTTGTTACCGGATATATATATATATATATATATATATATATATATATATATATATATATATATATATATATAAAAATCGTATATGGTATCTTCTAAACGGCGCCTACAAAGTTTTTTAAATTTTGATATATATATATATGTATATATCGCTCTATATATATAAATATCTATGAGTTCTTATGAGTTTTCCATGTTAAATTGCAACATTACGAACATTATAAATAGTAGACTAGCTTTTACTCCCGTCGCGAGCGACGTCTGTTTTTTGTGTGTGGCTTGAATTTCATGTCAAAATTTAATTTCACTTTTAAATTGATATAATAAATAAACTCGTCCTACATTAATTTTATATATATTAACAATTAATTTTTCATACTAACTAACTAAGAAAATATATTTTTTATATCAAAATAAAAAATATTTTCAATTTATGCGTTATTTGACCAACTTTTTTTCACAATTTCGGAGTGTTTTTTCGATTAATAAATAAGTTACCAAGGTTAGCCTATATACAAAATTTAAACTTTCTAGAACAATTTTTACTCTCGGCAAATACTGCCCCCGTGCCCCCAAATAAAATTTTGAAATTTTGAATTTTGTTTTATTAATAATATACTTAATTATTCTAGAATCCAGAATATGAACTTTCTCCAAAGTTCCATACCGGGCCTCCGAATTTCTTCAACCCCCCCTTTTTCAATTTTTAATTTTTGAGAAATGTCAGCATTGAATACCTAAATACACATGCAAAATTTCAAATTTCTATCTTTTACGAATTACGGGTTTTCAGGAAATTCATGGAAAAATCCGGCTACGCCAAAAGTCATAGAATTTTTTTCTCTTTAAAGTCTTAAATGTCTCTTTTAAAGCACAGAGTTTACCCCCGTCTTTTTGGCGTGTATGATTTGAATCCAATAAAATAATTCGTAATTACATTTTATATTTAATTCTATTTTTAAATTGAAATAATAAATAAATTTGCGCACAATACATAGACACATATAAATTGACTAAAAAAATATATTTTTTTTATCAAAATAAAAAATATTTTCAATTTATGCGCTATTTGACCAACTTTTTTTCAAAATTTGGGATTTTTTTTTTCGATTTGGAAATAAGTTACTAAGGTTAGCTTATATACAAAATTTCAATTTTCTAGCACAATTTTTACTCTCGGCAAATGCTGCCCCCGTGCCCCCAAATAAAGTTTTGAAATTTCGAATTTTTTTTTATTAATAATATACCTAATTATTCTAGAATCCAGAATATGAAGTTTCTCCAAAGTTCCATACCGGCCCCCCGAATTTCTTCAACCTCCCCTTTTTCAATTATTGAAATTCTAATTTTTGAGAAATGTCAGCATTGAATACCTTAATACACATGCAAAATTTCAACTTTCTATCTTTTACGAATTAAAAGTAATACAGCAAAAAAGAGCTCACTTTTTTGTCCAGTTTTCCCAAAATTACGGGTTTCCAGGAAATTCAGAGAAAAATCCGGGGACGACAAAAGTCTTAGAATTTTTTTCTCTACGAAATAGGAAATTTTCAAAAACATTGATGGAGCCGTTTTCGCGCTGTCATACAAAATTCAGTACCAAACATATAAGAATATAAGATCATAAGATTATAAGAATGTAAGAATAGATTCAAACAGTTGGAACATTATAATATAGGACTAGCGTTTCGCCCCGGCTCAAAGCGACGTTAATATTTGTTAATAAATAAAAGTTATTTGATAAATTGAAAATAATGCAAAATAATATTTTTAAGTAATTTTTGCTATAATATATCATTTTTTAAATTTATATTTCCTTATTTTGTTATAATTTCTTTTTTTACAGTAATAAAGCACTGTATTGACAAGTATCCAGTGCCACCGCCCATAAGCCCCAATCGTCACCTCTTGGCTCCATGCTTTCTTACGTTTCCTAACTTTTAATTTGATTCCTCTAAACTTCCGTCAAGGAGCGCCTTAGCACTCTGCATCGCTTCTTCCCAGAGCATCTTCGGTCTTTAGAGTACTTTCACAGCGCCCCCGCCTTAGCGCTATAATTAAATATTCCTTCGCTTCCTCCTCCATGCGTAAAATTATCATTTACCCAAATGAAGCACAGTATTGAACAATGTCCACTGCCTTGCCCCTAAACACCAATCATCACCTCTTGGCTCCATGCTCTGTATCGTTCTCACACTTTTAATTGTATTCCTTTGCACCTCTGCCACAATGCACCCACTTGCAACACCACAGCCCACCTCTGCATCATCGCTTATTAGGCCACTTTCCAATCGCCCCCGTTTTAGCGCAATTATTAAATAATCCTGCGCTTCCATACCCTGAGTACTAATCTCATAACAATTAGTTTTCAAAATTAATACTTTACTGGCAACCTACATACTAAATTTCATCCTTAGAAGTAGATTATTTTTTAATAATTATTCGATAAGATAAATGCTTGATAAAATAATTTTCACTTATTTTAATATAAACCTACTAATTACATTAATTCATTTATGTTTTTAAGAAAGCCTAGCGGTTCGCTCTTGATAATCTCAACTCTAGTCCTTATCTTTCCCGTTATTGCACTTTAGATTTAATCTCTCTGCACCGCCGCCCACACTTACAGCACCAAAGCACAAATTCTGTAACACGGTTACCTCCCAGAGCCATTCTAATCTATCGCCACACTTCTAACACCACCGTTACTTCGTACTGAACCCCAGCGCCACCCTCTCCTCCAATCAGGCTCTACCAATTCGATATTACAGAAATTCTTATACATAATTAAAACTGCACTGTAATCTTACGTTCAAATTTTCGTATTTATATTTACGATATAATATTAGTCTCCCCATTAAATTGCCAAATTTTAGGCATAGCAATCTATTTTGATTATAACAATTGGCTCTACCTTTATAACCTTTATCTACCTCTACTTTTATAAATGATCGAAATTTCAAAATTGAGCTCTTTTGCAAAAATCATCGTTGTACCACTATATTGTTCTTATACTCGGTTTATCACCGCCCACTATAATGTTACACTAAAGAAAATGTAGTTTTTTTTGAATATTTTCGTTATTATTGTGTCGATCTATATTTGCATACCAAATTTTAGCTATGTAATTATATTTTAGCATTATTGCCCCCCACATACCTTCGCTACTAAACAAATTTGTCAAATCTCAGCACTAGGATCTATTTTATTTGTATCTAAGGACATATATTTTATATTATAGCCTTTCATCACTATATATTTGACATTTCCGGTTTTTAGCCCACGGCACCCGCCATTACTTGAAATTTGTCGTTTTCTATGGTTTGTCTTATATTTCAACGTTCTAGCTTTGTTGCGACATTGTCCCCAAAAATTCGCGCAGCTACTGAATAAAAATTTTAATGTTACAATTATTGGCAAATATAGACAATTGGTGTCTCAATACAAGTCCCAAGTTTCAATCTGCCTAATTTAATATTTCTGGCATTTACTGTCTCAGTTCCCGCTGCCACTGGAAATTTAGAGTTTTTAATATTTATTTTTTAATAACGTTGGAACTCTATTCTAACATTACTCCTAAATAATCGCTCCGCTACTGAATAAAATATGTGGTTTTCCAACTATTGGCAAATATTTACAATTAGTGTATCTATACATATCGTAAGTTAAAATTGTCTTTATTCAATATTTCTAGATTTTACAAACTTTTAAAGTGTTTTTAATTCTTCTTTTATAAGTTAGTGTCTAGAGAGAGCTTACCTGCCAAAATTTCAATATTCTAACTCTATTCTTACATTGTCCCAGAAATTCGCCCCGCTAATTAATTATTAATTTGGTGTTAATTAATGGCGATAATGCACAATTAGTAAATATATACATGTCCTAAATTAACATTTTCTTTATTAAATATTATTAGATTTTAGGGTTACAACTCCTACCGCCACTGGATATTTGAAATTTTCTATTTTTTTCCCTTAGTTAAAATTACTGCACTTCCACCACCCTGTGTACTAATCTCTAAACAATAAATTTGCCAAATTTATTCTTTACTGTTAACCTACATACCAAATTTCATTTTAAAATAATGGCTCGATAAGATAAATGCATGTAAACCTAATTAATTTCTGCTTTTAACCGTAATCAGCTCCTCGTTCATAATCATCCCTAACCATAGCGCTCTCCGCTACTTACCACTCTAGCCCTTATCGTTTCCGTTCTTGCACTTTTGATTTAATCCCACCCACACTTCAAGCACAACGACTCATCTCTTGCAGAGCCTTTTACCGCCTATACTTCAAGTGCCACCTCTACTTAGCGTACTGACCCCCAGCGCTTCCACCCCCCTCGCCGAAACACTTCCAATTTGATACTACAGCTTTGATTAGCATAATTAATGCTGCATTGTAAACCTACATTCTATTTATATTTACGATATAATATAAGTCTCCCCATTTACCCTCGCTACTGAAGTAAAGTTGTCAAATTTTAGTCATAGAAATTTATTTTGCTCGTACCAAATATTCTCACTACCATTTATAAATGACCGTTTGTAGAGACTCTACACATACTAAATTTCAAAATTGAGCTCTATTGCAAAGCTGTTCTTGCCATCACTTGCCCCAAATTCGCGCCGCTACTGAGGTTAATTTTTTTTTCGCAATTATGGCAAAAACGCACATACATAGTTTTCTACTCCTGTACTCCTCTTCTTCCCGTCCGATTTTGTAGCACTTTGCCTACAAACGCACCAAATATTAATCCAAATCTGCTACTGGATGAAATTTGAATATCTAACATATAGACAACTATTTTCTTCTATATAGTATTCTACATGCATAATAAGACTTTTGTATGCCTACAATGTTATTATACTTGGTTTATCACCCCCTGCTCTAATGGTACAAATAAGAAAATGTAGTTTCTTTATATTTTCGCTATTAATATGTCAATCTATACAGTTTTACAGTTTTAATAAGTTATATTAAATATTAGTTTATTATTATATTAATATTATATTTTTTTTGTGGTGAGGAGGAGAAATCTTCCACAAGACTTACTCCTGCAATCCCTTAGCAGGAAGTGTTGGATTCACTCTCTTGTGAGGGCGCCTACCAACTAAAACTCACCCTCTCTTCTTCAAGACCACAGTCTGGGACCGCATAGCATTACTTCAAACTGGGTCTTGCTCTTACTCTACTTTTTGTTCACTGCCGCTTCCTTTTTCTTTATTACTGATGTAGCAAAGTCGCATATGGCATTCCAGTGTTCTTCGTTGGCCAGCATTACGTCTACAATATTGTCCACTGTGAGAGTCGCTTGAGTGATGCGCTGCGCCCGTTCTCTTTCCATTGTCCATTGCTTACACTTAAAGAACGTATGTTCTGGTGTATCCGTATCACCGCAATACCAGCATTCTACGGTATCCCTTATGTGGAATCTATTTAGATAGGCTCCATAACAGCCATGCCCTCCTAGAAGTTGGGTGATGTAGTAGTCTACTTCCCCATGCTTCCGGTTATTCCACTTTTCCACGTATTTAATAAGTTTTTTAGTCCATTTTGCCTTTCCGTTGTCTTTTTCCCACTCTTCTTGCCACTTGTCCACCGTTTGCTTTTTTGCCTCTTTTCTTTGGGCCTCTCCTTCTGAGAAGGTTTTCCCCCGTTCTGCTACCATTAGCTCTAGAGGTTCTATCCCGGTTATCACCTGAATCGCCTCCGCCGAAATAGTTCTATAAGCGCTGCCCACCCGAATTGCCAGCCTTCTCTGCACTCCACTTAGAATGTTCCTGTACTTCTTTTTGTCCATTATCTCTTCCCATATTGGTGCCGCGTACAACATTATTGAGTAGACCACCGCCCCTAGGATCCTCCTTTTGCTGGCTTTAGGTCCCCTTAGATTTGGCATTAACCTGCTGAGTGCCATCATTGTTTGCTCAGCTTTCCGCGCCGTTTCGGTGACGTGCTTCCTCATGTCATTGTTTCTACTAATGTGTACTCCCAAATATTTAAGGCTCTCTTTGGTTTTGATGCTCATCCCGCCCACCTCGACTGTGACCTCTCTCAACTTTCTACCCCCATATAGTACAATAGCCTCCGTTTTTTCCGCCGCTAGCTGCAGCTGTTTCCTGGCAATCGCCTGCTCTATTCTAATTAGGGCTAGGTTCGTATGAGCTGTTAGTATTTCTTCAGACTTTGCTTCTACTATGAGCGCTGTATCATCCGCAAATCCGAGTACTGTTGCACCCTCTGGTAGTCTCGTCTTCAGTACATCATCGTACAGGATGTTCCACAGCAGTGGTCCTAGCACTGAGCCCTGTAGTACTCCACATGTAACCCTCATCTGTTCTCCATCTACTATTATAGATCGGTCCTTTAAATAGCTGCCTATTATTTTTGTAAGGTATTTACTGACATTGAGTTGCTCTAACGCTTCCATGATGCCTTCCCATGGCGCAGTGTTAAAAGCGTTTTTGATGTCAAGTGTGACCAGCACAGCGTATTTCCTATTTCGATGGGCCCTTTTTTTAATGTTTTGTACCACCTCCTTTATTTTCTTCATTGCGTCAATGGTGGACTTCCTTTTTCTGAAACCGAATTGGTTTCCCGACAGTTTGTCGTCGACTTCCTCATTCAGTCTTTTCGCTATTAGCTGTTCGAGTAGTTTCCCCATCGAGTCTAAGAGGCATATCGGTCTGTACTTCTCTTCCACGTCTCCTGGTTTTTTGGGTTTTTGTATGAGTACTAGCTTTGCAGTTTTCCATACTTATTAATATTATATATATTTATATATATGTAAAACGAAAAAATAAGTCGAGCATGCAAAGTAGGCGTAACTATAATACCCGGTCTAGGAAAGTCGTAAAATAGTGTGATTAATGAGGGTATATATTTAAACAGAAACCAAGTGACAGGTTAAAGCAATTATAATATGTGAAACTTTAAACCACTGATTGAATACATGAGGGGATGTGCTTATTGAAATTAAAAGAAACGTGTTCTTAGAAGTCATAAATAAACCTATTAACTCTAGCTGAAAACTAATGTAGAACTGAGTATATATTAACTAGAATTTAAGGTTGTTTATGCATTCATTGTTCTGTATTTGTAAAGTAAACACCAACGTTTATATTATATTAACCTTATTGTATTATTAGCATTATTATTATCATTATTATTATCATTATTATTATCATCGTTATTATTTTATTCAATAAATGTATTAAACCAATTATGTGATTCTTTATCATCCTGACAAACCAACTAAGATATTACATATTTGAATATTAATTGAATTGACATTGCCCTAAATTAAACAAGAGTACCTCGATTCCACATCAGATTAGCGGATTGGTTATTGTTTTCCACATAAGAAGTTGGATAGTTCTCGTTTACCACATCAGAGGTGGCATAGTACTCTCGTTTTCCACATATATATATATATATATATATATATATATATATATATATAAATATATATTTTATATATTATATATATTATATATTATATATATATATATATATATATATATATATATATATATATAAATTAAATATATATTTAAATATATTTATTATTATAATATAATAAATAAAGTTGTATTATATATATAATACAGATTTAAGAAGTTAAATTAAAAATAAATATATATAAATGCTTGTTAAATTATATTTTTACCCATTTCACTCTAAACCTACCAATTACATTCTCTAATAAACAATACCAAGCGCCACGCTCCTAATCGCTCCTTAACACTGTGGCCCCTATCGTTTCCATTCTGGCACTTTTAATTTAATCCTACTGCACCGTCCCTATCCATCCATCTGCAACGTCCTAACTCATATAGTTGCTTTCCTCCATCACCCCTGCTTCGAGCATCTTAGCCTATTTTTTGACCCCGGCGCCCCATCCCTCTCGCCCCTCCAATACACTATACTTCTACTTCAATACTCCAAAAATTCATTCAAGTAATTAATTCTGCACTATAAACAAACATACTAAATTTCATATTTATATCTAGAATATAATATTAGTCTTCTCATTTACCCCCGCCGCTGAAGTAAAATTGTCAAATTTTAATCAAAGTAATCTATTTTGCTCATACTTAACATTTTCTCAAGCTATTTTAAATCACCGTTTATAAAAAATCGCACAAATTGAATTTAAAAAAAAAAAAAAAAAAAAAAAAAAAAAAAAATTGTAGGTCTGGCAAAAGCATAAACTTCCCGACTATTTACAAATTTTGCACCGCTACTGAATTAATGTCTTAATTTTATTTTTTCCACATTTGGGGCTATTACCCACCCCTTTACTCCATCGTTGCCATCCGGATCCGTAGTTTCTGCCTCCAGACGCAACCCCTATCAATTCAGTCCTATAATGGATGTATTTTTTTTAAATATTTATTTTTAGTGCATCGACTTTAAAAAGTTATTAGCACTAAAAAAAAAAAAAAAAAAATGTATACACATATAAACATTTGCTATACATAATTCATAACTTATTATTTACAACTAATAAACATACTTGAGAAAAAGAGATTGAACTCTGCCTACAAACGCAACATATATCATTCCAATTCTGCTACTGAATGTATTTTGAACATGTCCAACACATAGAGAACTATTTTACTTCTATTTAATATTCAACATGCAAAATATCATTGTCGTACCTCTATATTGTTCTTATATTCGGTTTATCACCTCCTACCCTATAGTTACACTTGTAATGCAATGTTTTTAATTTTCGTTATTAATATATCAATCTGTATCTGCATACTAAATTTCAGTTTTGTATTTATATTATAGCATTATTGCTAAAAATAATTTCCGCCACTAAACTAAATTTGTCAAAGTATCAATTTTGGTTGTACCCAAGACACTTATACTAAATTATAGTGTCATCCCCATATATTTTATATTTCCTGTTTTTGGTTTCCGGCGCCAACCCCCACTGGAAATTTGCAATTTTCTATGCTTTGTCTTTAATGACCATCTACCAACGTCTCAAATTTTAACGTTCTAAATTTGTTGTGACCTTGTCCCCAAAAATTCGCGCCGCTACTTAATAAAAACTTTGTTGTCTCAATTATTAGTAAATATGCACAATATGTGTTTTAACACATACCCCAAGTTGCAATTATTTTTATTTATTATTTTTGGCTTTTACCGTCTCAACTCTTGCTGCCACTGGAATTTAGAGTCTTTAATATTTATTCATTAATTACTGTTTACAGCGAGCCTACATACTATATTTCAACGTTGGAACTCTATTCTTACATTACCCCAAAAAATCACTTTTAATCTCTTTGCACCGCCACCCACATTTCGAACACAACGACTCATCACTTCCAGAGCAGCTACCTTCTACCGCCACTACTTCAAGGGCCACCCCTACTAAACGTACTGACCCCCCGCGCCTCTATTCCCCTCGCTGAAGCACTTCCAATTCGATACCACATCCATTCATTTACATAATTAATGCTGCACTGTAAACCTACATTCCATTTTTCATATTTATATTTACGATATAATACTAGTCTCCTCATTTACCCTCGCCACTGAAGTAAAGTTGTCAAATTTTAGTCATAGAAATTTATTTCGCTCGTACTAAATATTCTCACTACCATTTATATATGACCGTTTATAGTGACTCTCTACATACTAAATTTCAAAATTGTACTCTATTGCAAAGCTGTTCTTGCCATCACTTGCCCCAAATTGGCGCCGCTATTGAGGTTAATTTTTCTTTTGCAAATATGGCAAATATGCACATACATAGTTTTCTACTCCTCTTCCTCCAGTCCATTTTGTAGCACTTTGCCTACAATCGCACCAGATATCAATCCAAATCTGCTACTAGATGAAATTTGAATATCTAACATATAGACAACAATTTTCTCCTATTGAGTATTCTACATGCAAAATATCACTTTTGTACCCCTACGTTGTTATTACACTTGGATTATCATTCCCTGCTCTAATACTACACATAAGTAGTTGTACACATTGAAGTTTCTTTATATTTTCGTTATGAATATGTCAATCTATATCTGCATACTAAATTTCAGCTTTGTATTTATATTTTAGCATTAGTACCCCCAACATACCTCCGCTACTAAACAAGTTTGTCAAATTTACTACGGGGATCTATTTTGTTTGAATCTAACTATAGCCTTTCATCATCTATATATTTCATATTTCTGGTTTTTGGCCCCCAGTGCCTGCCGCCTCTGGAAAGTTACAGTTTTCTATAGTTTGTCTTTAATGACACTATATAAGGGCCACGTTCCAAATATCAACGTTCTAGCTCTGTTTCGACATTGCCCCCAAAAAATCACGCCGCTACTGAATTAAAATTTTGGTAATCCAATTATTGGCAAACATGCGCAATTAGTGTCTCAATACATACCCTAAGTTTTAATACTACTTTTTTAATATTTCTGGCTTTTACTGTCTCAACTCCCGCCGCCACTGGAAATTTAGGGATTTTTATTATTTTTCTCTAGTTACAGTCTACAGCGAGCCTACATATTAAATTTGAACGTCCTAACTCTTTTCTAACATTGCCCCCAGAAATTCGCGCCGCTACTGAACTTAAGTCTCAAATTTCCAACTATTATAAAATGTGCACACTTATGATCTCAATACACATACCAAATTGCAGTTTTCTTTCTTTTCTAGTTCGTCAGATATTTGCAAAAGTATTTTTTCGAATGTTGCAGTTTTTCCCGAATAAGATTTGCCACGGAAATTCAGGGAAAAATTCAGGGACGTAGAAAGTCTTAGAAATTCGTCCTTTACATAATATCAAAATTTAAAAAACTTTGTAGGCGCTGTTTAGAAGATACTATATACGATTTTGTTACCGGATATATATATATATATATATATCGCTCTATATATCGCTCTATATATATATACTAGCTCTTCGCCCCGTCGCAGAGCGACGTGTATTTATTATTTGTGAATATATAAAAGTTATTTGCTTAATAGACCAGGGTAGATAATTTTAGAAACATAAAAAAATTAAAGTAGAATGAAACCTATTGGAAATGAAAGGGAATACTACTAAAATGAAAGGAAAAATAAATTACGGGCGATCTGAGGTTGGGAAGGGGTAGGGGGTGAGGTTTTAAGGGTAAAAATCGGTAAATCTCGATTTCCGGCAAAACTACAAGTCCTATCGAAAAAAGTTTAATCGCAAAGTTGTAGATAATAAAAAGATCTACAACTTTTGTATCTACACTTTTTCTCCATAACCTCAAAATTCATGTAAAAAATCCAAAAACCACATTTTTGATTTTTTATTTTTATCTTTTACAAAAAATTTTTTTTTTTCATATTTGGTGAAAACTTACCTCTTTATGTCCCAAACACACTGGAATTTTGAAGATTTAAAATATTAATTTTTTCACCCTATTTTGACTCGATATCGAAAAAATAACCCTAATTTTCAATCGAAAATTCTCACGTCAAAATATCTGATTTTTCAAAAAAGTCGGTGGGCTTTTGTTCGTTGAAATCTCTATTTTCTGATGGTGTAAAAAAAAATATACATTACTATGGAAAAATTTTTCAGAAAATGCAAAAAAACGAAAAATACTAAAATTCGAAATTTTTTTTTAATCTTTATGTACAATTTTGAGGTATTCATTAAAATTTTTACTTTAATTACTCAAAAAACGTTAGGGACCATGTTAGATTAATAAACAAAAAATTGCAAGTCGAAATGTACTATTATAATTAACAATTAAATAAGTTAATAAAGTTAATATTTAATATGACATCTACAAAATCTTGAGAAAATTGTCGAATTTTCTATAAATTATATGCGTAGATGCCTATTTATTGCTATTTTAAATTTATACCTATATACCTGAGTGACCTGAGTGAAGTCTTGTCTCTAAAAACGGTCCAATCTTCTGTTAAAGTAAACGGAGATATTAACACAATTAATCCGTTATTGATATTTCAAAGAATATCTCTAACGATCGACAGTAAAAAAGATATGGAAACTTATTTACAATACGAGCTTGCACCTTTTCCATTATCTCTTTTTACCGAAAATGGCTTCAGAAAAAACGTTAAATCTCAGCTCTACGAATTATTTGTGAGTACGAATAGACCAACGCATTTTGACGGCATTGTGCATGTCGTCGACGGTGGATTTTTACTACACAAAGTAATTTGGCAGAAAAATGAAACGTTGGAAGAGATCATGAATATATATTTACGCTATGTAGAAAAACATTACGCAGCAGACAGCTGTATAGTTTTTGATGGGTACCATGAAATTGAAAAATCAATTACTGTGTCAACAGTACCAGCAGTTCATTCAACTAAAAAAGGAGAACGTAGTCTTAGAAAGACGTCAGACAATATTCCAGAGTTGAATTATCAAAACCATACAAAAATATCATTTTTGCAAGAAAAATTTTTATCTAATGAGAAAAACAAAGACAAAATAATAAAATCGTTAATGCAAGTATTACAGTCAAAAGGATTTTCCTGTAAACAAGCTAAAGAAGATGCTGATGCTGACATTATTAAGACCTCGATAGAAATTGTCAAAGATACTAATAAAACTGTCATTGTTGTAGGACAAGATATTGATCTTTTGGTCCTTTTGAATCAATTAAATTCTAAGAATCATAAAATTTATTTTCTCAAGCCCGGTTCTGGAAATATAAAAGATCTTTTTTTCACGTCTAATAGTTTCAAGTGTAAATCCGTCAAAAACATCGTTGCATTTCTGCATTGTTTTTCTGGTTGCGACACAACATCTGGATTTGCCGGAAAAGGAAAGAAAACTATCGTAAATTCATTATTAGACAATCAAAATTTGTCAAATTTGGCTAATATTTTTTTTAAAAAAGATGTAAACAAAGAAGATATAAAAAAAAATGGATTGAAATTAATTAAATCTATTTATAAATGTAAAAAGGATAATATATCACTGAATCAATTAAGATTTCAAAAATTTCAATTGGCAAAAATTAAATCATCTTTCATATTGGCAAATCTCCCACCCACAGAAGGTGCAGCAGAACAACATTGTTACAGGGCATATTATCAGCTTCAAACGTGGCTGGGTAATGAATTGACAGCAACAGATTGGGGCTGGAAGCAACATCAACATGGAATTATGCCCAAATTTACAGAAATGGAATTAATTCCGGAAAAATTGCTGAAAACTATTTGCTGCAGCTGTGAAACTGGATGTAATAACTTAAAATGTGGCTGCCGAAAACATGGTTTAAAATGCACAAATTTATGCTCAAATTGTGATGGTTCTGAACAATGCGCCAATGTGGAGAAAAAAATCTACGAGGAAGTTAATGATTCAGATGAAATTGCGGATGAAGAACCAATGCAGACCGAAAATAATGTTAGAGACGAAGACGGTGATGGTCTTGAAGATGTCGAAGATCTACTACAATCAAAGAGGCCTGTCGAATCTAACGATCAAGAAATACCATCAAAAAGACAGAAACTGATGAATAAGTGATTCGAATTGAATACTATGTTTTGATAAATACAAAGATTAATGCTTTTAGAAATAATATAATGTATAGTGTAATCATTAAAAAAAATCTCTACTCAATAGTACGATTTACGTGTATATTTCTATCTAATGAGATTTTCTAATACATAAATGTAATGAAAATTTAATAAATCAACTTTTATTACTGAAAAAAATAGCAGTAGTCACATTTTTTTAATAAAATCCCCTTTAAATCGTATTTTTAATATTTACAACAACTATGTTTTTTGCGATATTTATGTTTAATTGGTTTGTAATTTTTTTGTTTATTAATGGAACCTAACGTTTTTCGAGTAATTAAAGTAAAAATTTTAATGAATACCTCAAAATTGTACATAAAGATTAAAAAAAAAAATTCGAATTTTAGTATTTTTCGTTTTTTTGCATTTTCTGAAAAATTTTCCATAGTAATGAATATTTTTTTTTACACCATCAGAAAATAGAGATTTTAACGAACAAAAAGCCCACCGACTTTTTTGAAAAATCAGATATTTTGACGTGAGAATTTTCGATTGAAAATTAGGGTTATTTTTTCGATATCGAGTCAAAATAGGGTGAAAAAGTTAATATTTTAAATCTTTAAAATTCCAGTGTGTTTGGGACATAAAGAGGTAAGTTTTCACTAAATATCATAAAAAATAATTTTTTTTGTAAAAGATAAAAATAAAAAATCAAAAATGTGGTTTTTGGATTTTTTACATGAATTTTGAGGTTATGGAGAAAAAGTGTAGATACAAAAGTTGTAGATCTTTTTATTATCTACAACTTTGCGATTAAACTTTTTTCGATAGGACTTGTAGTTTTGCCGGAAATCGAGATTTACCGATTTTTACCCTTAAAACCTCACCCCCTACCCCTTCCCAACCTCAGATCGCCCGTAATTTATTTTTCCTTTCATTTTAGTAGTATTCCCTTCCATTTCCAATAGGTTTCATTCTACTTTAATTTTTTTATGTTTTTAATTATTTTTGACGGCTTCTACCCTGGTCTATAATTGAAAATATTGCAAAAAAAATATTTCTAAGTAATTCTCCCTAAAATATATAATTTTTCAAATTTTTGTTTCCTTATGTTGTTATAATTCCTTCATTTACAGTAATAATGCACTGTATTGACCAGTCTCCAGTGCCCCCGCCCATAAGCTCCAATCATCACCTCTTGGCTACGTGTCTGAACTTTTAATATCATTCCTCTAAGCTTCCGCTATGGATAGCCTCCTTCCTTCAGCACTTTCTATCGCTTCTTCCCTGAGCATCGTCGGTCCTTAGAGTACTTTTATAGCGCCCCTGCTTTAGCGCTATAATTAAATAATCCTTCGCAACCACCTCCCTGCGTAAAATTATCATTTACCCTAATGAAGCACAGTATTGAACAATGTCTACTTCCCTGCCTCTAAATACCAATCATCACCTTTTGGCTCCATGCTTAGTATCGTTCACGCACTTTCAATTGTATTCCTCTGTACCTCTGCCACAATGCGCCCACTTGCTACACCACAGCTTACCTGAGCATCATCGCTCATTAAGGCACTTTCCTATCGCCCCCGTTTTCGCGCAATCATTAAATAATCCTGCGCTTCCACCCCCTGCGTACTAATCTCTTAACAATTAGTTTTTAAAATAAATACTTTACTGGCAACCTGCATACTAAATTTTATCCTTAGAAGTACATTATCTGTTAATAATTATTCGATAAGATAAATGCTTAATAAAATTAATTTTCATTCATTTCAATGTAAACCTACTAATTACATCAATTCATTTATGTTTTTAAGAAGGCCTAGCGGTTCGGTTCTAATAATCTCATCTCTAGCCCTTATCCTTCTCGTTATTGCACTTTCAATTTAATTCCCACGCACCGCCGTCCACACTTCTAGCACCAAAGCACATATTCTGCAACACGATTACCTCCTAGAGCCATTATAATCTATCGCCACTACTTCTAACTCCATACTAAGTAACTCCGTTACTTAATAGTGAACCCCAGCGCCACCCTCTCCTCCAATCAGGCACTACTAATTCGATATTACAGCAATTAGTTTACTTAATTAAAACTGCACTGTAATCTTATGTTCTAATTTTCGTATTTATATTTACGATATAATATTAGTCTCCCCATTAATCCCCGCTCCTGACATAAAATTGTCAAATTTTAGGCATCAATTTTGCTCGTAACAATTCTCTCTACCTTTATAACCTTTATCTACCTCTACTTTTATAAATTATCGAAATTTTAAAATTGAGCTGTTTGGCAAAGCCTTTCCCGCCCCCACTTCCCCAATTGCACGCCATTAAAAAAGTTAAATTTATTTTCGCAAATATGCACATGCATAGTTTCTATTTTATTTAATTTGATATTTAGGGCTGGTAACTACTTCCCCCCTATACCTCTCACTCCCGTTCGTTTTCGCAGCACAACCAATGCACAAAAAATCAATCTAATTCTACTACTGAATGTTATTTGAGTATTACACTTATGGAGAACTATTGTGCTTCTATTTAATATTCTACATGCAAAATATCATCCTTGTATCTCTATATTGTTCTTATACACGGTATATCACCCCCCACTATAATGTTACACTTAAAAAAATGTAGTTTTTTTTATATTTTCGTTATTAATATGTCAATCTATATCATCTGCATATTAAATTTTAGCTTTGTATTTATATTTTAGCCTTAGTACCCTCCAAAAAACCTCCGCTACTGAATAAGTTTGTTAAATTTTAGCAAGAGAATATATTTTAGTTGTATCTTAGAACATATTTTTTAAACTATAGCCCTTTATCTCTATATATTTCATATTTCTGGTTTTTGGCCCCCAGCGCCCGCCGCCTCTATAAAGTTACAGTTTTCTATAGTTTGTCTTTAATGACACTCTATATAAGGCCCACGTTCCAAATATCAACGTTCTAGCTCTGTTGCAACATTGTTCAAAAAAAATCACGCCGCTACTGAATTAAAATTTTGGTAATCCAATTATGTGCAAACATGCGCAATTAGTGTCTCAATACATACCCTAAGTTTTAATACTACTTTTTCAATATTTCTGGCTTTTACTGTCTCAACTCCCGCCGCCACTCGAAATTTGAGGCTGTTAATTTTTTTTCAATAATGACTGTCTAGAGCGAGCCTACATATTAAATTTGAACGTTCTAACTCTATTCTAACAATGCCCCTAAAAATTCGCGCCGCTACTGAACTCAAATGTCTAACTATTGGAAAATGTGCACAATTATGATCTTAATACACATACCAAATTTCAGTTTTCTATCTTTTCTAGTTCTTTAGATATTTGTAAAAGTATTTTTTCGAATTTTCCAGTTTTTCCAGAATAATTTATTCCAGGGAAAAATTCAGGGACGTAGAAAGTCTTAGAAGTTCGTCCTTTACATAATATCAAAATTTAAAAAACTTTGTATATATATATATATATATATATATATATATATATATATATATATATATATATATATATATATATATGTGGAAACGAGAGTACAATGCCACCTCTGATGTGGAAAACGAGAACTATCCAACTTCTTATGTGGAAAACAATAACCAATCCGCTAATCTGATGTGGAATCAAGGTACTCTTATTTAATTTAGGGCAAATGTCAATTCAATTAATATTCAACTATGTAATATCTTAGTTGGTTTGTCAGGATGATAAAGAATCACATAATTGGTTTAATACATTTATTGAATAAAATAATAACGATGATAATAATAATGATAATAATACAATAAAGATACAATATAAACGTTGGTGTTTACTTTACAAATACAAAACAATGAATGCATAAACAACCTTAAATTCTAGCTAATATATACTCGGTCCTACATTAGTTTTTTCAGCTTGGCTTAAAAGGTTTGTTATTTTAATTCTAAGAATACGCCTGGTTAATTTCAATAACACATCCCCTCATGTATTCAATCAGTGGTTTAAAGTTCCACACATTATAATTGCTTTTAACTTGTCACTTGGTTTCTACTTAAAATATATACCCTCATTAATCACACTATTTTACGACTTTTCTAGCTCGGGTGTTATAGTTACGCCTACTTTGTACGCTTGATGTATTTTTACGATCCTACACGGCCATATGACCTTGCTTTGGCCTCCAAAGACGATACGTTACTGCTGTCATCTGTTTGCTGTTCGGCACCTGACCCATAACATCTCCGGTTTCAGAATCACTGTCGTCTGAGAATACGTCCCATGGTTTCATGTGATCGGCCTTTGAAAGTGTATTAGAAGAACCTTCCCCTTCACCGATTCGTCTTACCCTATACCGCTCATTTCGGTCAACTCCTGTAACCTGATACGGTCCTAAATATTTGTTATATAATTTAAATCCAGTACCAAACTGGGTTCTTTTTACGGCAACAATGTCTCCGACTTTATATGTCCTAGCTGGTTTCCTATTTCTATTGAAATTCTTGCGATTCTCTTCCTGTGGTTTTAATATATGTTTCTTGTCGTTAGCACGTAACTCGTGGAAGTCGTCCTCACGCATTTCTCGATTACCTTTTTCTAACAGCTGAGAGATATGCGTCTCCTCATCTGTTTTCATTGTCGCACCTGTTAACAACTTGAACGGTGTAGTATTTATGCTACGCTGATAAGTTTTGTTTAATTCTTGCTCTTCGACCTTGCCGTCGTTCAACCAGGTTTCTACATGTTTCTCAACTTCTTCTTGTTCGCAGTAAGCCATACGTCGCGAATTTTGAAAAACAGGAACCTCATCGGTCATGTATATTTCTGCTGCTTCAGTAACCCTTGTTACTTTTGGTTCATAAGTTTTAACTAGTTCCTCAACTTTAGCCCTGGCACCTGGACTATTGTTATTACCCATGACGATTTCGTCGTCGGCTACACATAATTTTTTATACTGTTCACTTTCCACGTACTTTTTTCGCATGGTAATACCGTCTACACTTATTGTGGTTTCTACTTGGTCTAGCAGAGGTTTACCAATTACAACACTATGTCTAGTTGTACTTGATGGAACTATTAAAAAGTTAGTACAGTACTGTTCATTGTCTACTTTCACTTGAGCACTAAATTCACCCAAAACTTTGATTTTAAATCCTCCGATTCCAGTCAATACAATATTGTTTTCGCGCACAACCGCTTTATTACTTAATTTAATATAATCGTCAGCTCTAATCAAATTCTGATCACTTCCGGTATCAATCAGACATTTAAAACTGATACTGTCTATGCTCATGTCTTTTGTCATATTACATGTTTTATTTGTGTCCACTAACAAAGCATCACTCGTTTTATTCGCGGTACAATTTCTCGAAATATGTCCCTCTTCATGACATTTGAAACACTTTATTTTACTTTCACTTTTTATCTTTTCACTTGATTCAATTCTTTTACTATTAAGGTATTCGTTGCTTTTTCGGCACACGTTTTCTTTATGTCCGAGTTCATTACAATTAAAACATTTTATCGCGTTTAAGTCTTTTGGTCTGTCTTTACGTACACTAAAATGATTCCTTTCTTGCACTTGCAATAGCGTCGAATCATACCGTTTTACTTTTAACAACAAATCGGGCACTGTTTTAAAGTCGCACATTGATAACACACTTATCAAGTCTTTGTTGTTTAGTCCGGCTATTATGTATTTTATCACGGCCTTTTCACTGATATTATCACTCTTACTGGCGATCGCTTTCACCGAGTATACATAATCTTCTATTGCTTCGTTTTTTCCTCGTTGTCTCTTCATTAGTTCCATGTGTACGTCAGATTCATCGTACTCCACTGGAAAATTCCTGATTAATTCGTATTTGAACGTCGTCCAATCCTTGACTACGTTCAAACTAGCATCAAACCAGTTTTTCGCGGCACACTGCAGCTTGTTGACACCTTGATGAAGCTTCACTTTATCACTCCAGCCATAAATGTCTGCTATATCCTCCAATTTTCGCACCCAAGCTGTAGCCGTCAATACCGTGCTTGCTGGGTTAAACACAGGTATACATTCCAGGTTCTGTGTCGGCATAAACCCATGATGATTCATTCTCTGTTCCTGTATTGTACTATTCCCGATACTCAACTGCAATAGTTCTGTTCTAAGCCTCGTCAGCTCTGCTTGTACTCCCAACCAACTATCTTCATTAGATGTTGAGTTACCTGAGCGTCCAGCTAACAAACTATCTTCCACAGTAGTATCGTTCATGTTTACGTTATATGACATTTTCAATTTTCTCCTCGTAAAACAGTTTACACACTTTTCTGATACAATTCACTTGCTAGTCCTATTATAAAGTCCGTCTTATAAATTCTCGACTATTCCGCTAATGAACTATCACTTGAAAGCACTGTTTGTAGAAAACTATCTTGTATTATTCTTCTCCGTATTATTCACTTGTGGATAACTCGTAGATAACTAATCCGCACTTAGTTCAATTCGCTATGAGTTACTAATCCGCACTTCTTTGTATTATTCACTTCGCGCACTTAGTTCAATTCGCTATGAGCTGCTAATCCGCACTTCTGATGTGGAAACGAGAGTACAATGCCACCTCTGATGTGGAAAACGAGAACTATCCAACTTCTTATGTGGAAAACAATAACCAATCCGCTAATCTGATGTGGAATCAAGGTACTCTTATTTAATTTAGGGCAAATGTCAATTCAATTAATATTCAACTATGTAATATCTTAGTTGGTTTGTCAGGATGATAAAGAATCACATAATTGGTTTAATACATTTATTGAATAAAATAATAACGATGATAATAATAATGATAATAATACAATAAAGATACAATATAAACGTTGGTGTTTACTTTACAAATACAAAACAATGAATGCATAAACAACCTTAAATTCTAGCTAATATATACTCGGTCCTACATTAGTTTTTTCAGCTTGGCTTAAAAGGTTTGTTATTTTAATTCTAAGAATACGCCTGGTTAATTTCAATAACACATCCCCTCATGTATTCAATCAGTGGTTTAAAGTTCCACACATTATAATTGCTTTTAACTTGTCACTTGGTTTCTACTTAAAATATATACCCTCATTAATCACACTATTTTACGACTTTTCTAGCTCGGGTGTTATAGTTACGCCTACTTTGTACGCTTGATGTATTTTTACGATCCTACATATATATATATCTGCCTATTATAATGTTCGTAATGTTCCAATTTAACATGGAAAACCCATAAGAACTCATAGATATTTATATAGAGCGATAGAGCGATATTTATATATTTATATATATCTCCGGTAAATAAAATCGTATATGGTATCTTCTAAACGGCGCCTACAAAGTTTTTTAAATTTTGATATGATGTAAAGAACGAATTTCTAAGACTTTCTACGTCCCTAAATTTTTCCCTGAATTTTCGTGGAAAAACTTATACTGGAAAAACTGAAAAATTCTAAAAAATACTTTTGCTAATATCTGACGAACTAGAAAAGATAGAAAACTGAAATTGGGTATGTGTATTGAGATCATTATTGTGCACATTTGTCAATAGTTGGAAATTTGAAATTTGAGTTCAGTAGCGGCGCGACTTTCCGGGGGCAATGTTAGAATAGAGTTAATACGTTCAAATTTAATATGTGGGCTCTCTGTAGACAGTAATTAATGAAAAAAAATAAACAGCCCTAAATTTCTAGTGGCGGCGGGAGTTGAGACAATAAAAACCAGAAATATTGAAAAAGAAGTATTAAAACTTTGGGTATGTATTGAGATACTAATTGCGCATGTTTGCCAATAATTGGATTACAAAAATTTTAATTAAGTAGCGGCGTGATTTTTAGGGGGCAATGTCGCAACAGAGCTAGAACGTTGATATTTGGAACGTAGGCCTTATATAGAGTGTCATTAAAGACAAACTATAGAAAACTGTAACTTTCCAGAGGCGGCGGGCGCTGCGGGCCAAAAACTACAAATATGAAATATATAGAGATGAAGGGCTATAGTTAAAAAAATATGTTCAAAGATACAAATAACATAGATCCCCGTGCTAAAATTTAACAAACTTGTTCAGTAGCGGAGGTTTGTGGGGGGTTCTAATGCTAAAATATAAATTCAAAGCTGAAATTTAGTATGCAGATATAGATTGACATATTTATTACGAAAATATAAAAAAAAAATACATTTTCTTTAGTTCAACATTAGAGTGGGGGGTGATAAACCGAGTATAAGAACAATATAGAGGTACAACGATGATATTTTGCATGTAGAATACTAAATAGAAGCACAATAGTTTTCTATAAGTTAGTTAGTCAAATTACATTCAATAGTAGAATTGAATTGATTTTTTGTGCGTTTGTTGTGCTGTGAAATCGAACAGGAGTGAGAGTTATAGGGGGGTAATAGTTAACAGCCCCAAATATCAAAAATAGAAGAAGCGAAAAAATAGAGACTATGCATGTGCATATTTGAAAAATAAATTTAACATTAGTAGCGGCGTGAAATTAGGGAAGTGGGGGCGGGAAAAAGCTTTGCCAAAGAACTCAATTTTGAAATTTCGATCATTTATAAAAGTAGACGTAGATAAAGGTAGAGAGAGTTGATACGAGCAAAATAGATTGCTATGCCTAAAATTTGAAAATATTATTTCAGGAGCGGGTATCATTGGGGATACTAATATTATAACGTAAATATAAATACAAAATATAGAATGTAAGATTACAGTACAGTTTTAATCATGTAAATAAATTGCTGTAATATCGAATTGGTAGTGCCTGATTAGAGGAAAGTGTAACGCTGGGGTTCAGTACTAAGTAACGGTGGTGTTGGAAGTAGTGGAAAAAGATTATAATGGCTCTGGGAGGTAACCGTGTTGCAGAATATGTGCTTTAAATTAAATCGAAAGTGCAATAACGGGAAGGAAAAGGCCTAGAGATGAGATTATTAGGAGCAAACTGCTAGGCTTTCTTAAAAACATAAATGAATTGATGTAATTAGTAGGTTTACATTGAATTAAGTGAAAATTTTATCAAGGATTTATCTTATCTAATAATTATTAAAAAATAATGTACTTTTAAGGATGAAATTTAGTATGCAGGTTGCCAGTATAGTAATAATTTTGAAAACTAATTGTTAAGAGATTAGTACGCAGGGGGTGGAAGCGCAGGATTATTTAATGATTGCGCTAAACGGGGGGGATAGGAAAGTACCCTACTGAGCGATGATGCTCAGGTAGCCTGTAGTGTTGCAAGTGGGCGCATTGTGGCAAAGATGCAGAATACAATTAAAAGTGCAAGAACGATACAAAGCATGGAGCCAAGAGGTGATTAGTGTTTAGGGGCGGGGCAGTGGACATTAATCAATACTGTGCTTCATTATGGTTAATGATAATTTTACGCAGCGGGGGCGCTGTGGAAGTATTTTAAGGACCGACGATGCTCAGAAAATAAGCGATGCAGAGTGCTAAAAGTAGAAGGCGCTCTATGGCGGAAGTTAAGAGGAATCAAATTAAAAGTTCAGAAACGTAAGAAAGCATGGAGCCAAGAGGTGACGATTGGGGCTTATGGGCGGGGGCACTGGAGACTGGTCAATACAGTGCTTTATAACAGTAAATAAAGGAATTATAACAAAATAAGGAAATATAAATTTAAAAAATGTATTTTTTTGCGAAAATTACTTAAAAATAATATTTTGCATTATTTTCAATTTATCAAATAACTTTTTTTTTATTCACAAATATTAAATACACGTCGCTTTGCGACGGGGCGAAGCGCTAGTCTTACTATTATAATGTTCGTAATGTTCCAATTTAACATGGAAAACCCATAAGAACTCATAGATATTTATATAGAGCGTTGTATATCCGGTAACAAAATCGTATATGGTATCTTCTAAACGGCGCCTACAAAGTTTTTTAAATTTTGATATTATGTAAAGGACGAATTTCTAAGACTTTCTACTTCCCTGAATTTTTCCCTGAATTTCC
The DNA here is from genome assembly GCA_963678705.1 of Panorpa germanica. Lineage (NCBI taxonomy): Eukaryota > Metazoa > Arthropoda > Insecta > Mecoptera > Panorpidae > Panorpa > Panorpa germanica. The sequence goes on from OY783214.1 coordinate 2,348,358, forward strand.
TGGAAACCCGTAATTTTGGAAAAACTGGAAAATTCGAAAAAATAGTTTTGCAAATATTTGACGAACTAGAAAAGATAGAAAAGTGAAATTTGGTGTGTGTATTAGGATCATAATTGTGCACTTTTGCCAATAGTTGGACATTTGAAATTTGAGTTCAGTAGCGGCGCGAATTTCCGGGGGCAATGTTAGAATAGAGTTAGAACGTTCAAATTTAATATGTATGCTCACTGTAGACAGTTATTAATGAAAAAAAAAAACAGCCCCAAATTTCCAGTGGCGGCGGGAGTTGAGACAGTAAAAGCCAGAAATATTGAAAAAGTAGTATTAAAACTTAGGGTATGTATTGAGACACTAATTGCGCATGTTTGCCAATAATTGGATTACCAAAATTTTAATTCAGTAGCGGCGTGATTTTTTGGGGACAATGTTGCAACAGAGCTAGAACGTTGATATTTGCAACGTGGGCCCTATATAGAGTGTCATTAAAGACAAACTATAGAAAACTGCAACTTTCCAGAGGCGGCGGGCGCTGAGGGCCAAAAACCAGAAATATGAAATATATAGAGATGAAAGGCTATAGTTTAGAATATATGTTCTTAGTTGCAAATAAAATAGATCCCTGATGTAAAATTTAACAAACTTGTTCAGTAGCGCAGGTATGTGGGGAGTACTAATGCTAAAATATAAATACAAAGCTGAAATTTAGTATGCAGATATAGATTGACATATTAATAACGAAAATATAAAAAAACTACATTTTCTTATGTGTACCATTAGAGCAGGGGGTGATAAGCCAAGTATAATACCAATGTAGGGGTTCAACAATGATATTTTGCATGTAGAATATTAAATAGAGAATCAATTTTAGATATTCAAATTTTATACAGTAGCAGATTTAGATTGATATTTGGTGAGTTTGTAGGCAAAGTGCTACGAAATCGGGCGACAGGAATAAGAGTAAAGGACTTGAAAACTATGTATGTATGTGTGTTAATGAACGCATGCACTATCTATATTTCAATATAGATATCTTGCCTTTATTAATTTATTTCATTTTAGAATCTACTTGTTATATTTTAGTTTTATTCACCAAGAATTCTTTTGTTTAAATATTTTATTTTATCTGTTGTTTTGTTATTTAAAACTAACAAAACCATTATTTGTACAATGGTACTGCGTACCAAGCAGTACTAGCCCTGTTCCAAGGTGAACTACTTTGCTTTCATGACCAAAGCCTGCTGCTTGCATTGATGTTCGTTGTTGGCACTATTAAAATATTTATTATTAACTCGAACGCTGAACAGTAAACATAGCTAAACATTTTGAAATATAATTATATTTAATATTAAATTAGAATATTATAAAATTAGTTTAAATCGTGAATTACATCAACGTAACATCGATACTAGTAGCAATTTAATTAAAATATCAAATCAATCTTTGTAATCCGTCAGTGTATTTGTAAAATAAATGTATTCTGTAGAATTATAGTGTTTTGCTGCTTTTCTGATATTAAAAAATAAAAAATTGTTATTAAGTAATTAATAACAAAAAGGTCCTTCGACGTAATTTGGCGCATTCTAAGCTATCAAGGGAACTGGATGCAAACGAGCAATCCGAGAACTTGGATACCGCTACCAGATCGCAGATAAGCCCACAACCAGCTTATAGATTTTCAAAGGTCCAAACTACCCAACCAATGTGCATATTTGCCATAATTACGAAGAAAAATTAAACTCAGTAGCGGCGCGAATTTGGGGCAAGTGATGGCAAGAATAGCTTTGCAATAGAGCTCAATTTTAAAATTTAGTATGTAGAGAGTCTCTATAAACGGTCATATATAAAAGGTAGTAAGAATATTTGGTACGAACAAAATAAATTTATATGACTAAAATTTGACAATTTTACTTCAGTAGCGAGGGTAAATGGGGAGAGTAATATAATATCGTAAATATAAATAGGAAAAATAGAATGTAGGTTTAAAGTGCAGCACTAATTATGTAATTGAATGGCTGTAGTATCGAATTGAAAGTGCTTCAGCGAGAGGGGTGGAGGCGTTGGGGGTCAGTACGCTAAGTCGGGGTGACGCTTAAAGTAGTGGCGGTAGAAGGTAGCTGCTCTGCAAGAGATGAGTCGTTGTTCTTAAAGTGTGGATGGCGGTGCAGAGCGATTAACAGTAAAGAATATATTTGGCAAATTAATTGTTTAGAGATTGGTACACAGGGTGGTGGAAGTGCAGTAATCCTAATTAAGGGGAAAAAATTGAAAACTTCAAATTTTCAGTGGCGGTATGAGTTGAAATCCTAAAATCTAATAATATTTAATAAAGGAAATGTTAACTTGGGACATGTATAGATTCACTAATCGTGCATTATCGCCAATAATTAGAACACCAAATTTATAATTCATTAGCGACGCGAATTTCTGGGGCAATGTAAGAATAGGGTTAGAATATTTAAATTTGGCAGGTAAGCTTTCTGTAGACATAACTTATAAAAAAAAGGAAACCCTAAATTTTCTGTGGCGGCGGGAGTTGAGATCTTAAAATCTAGAAATTTAGAATAAAGACAATTTTAACTTGCCAATAATTGTAACACCACATGTTTTATTCAGTAGCGGAGTGACTTTTTGGGGGTTATGTTAAAACAAAGTTCTAACGTTGAAATTTAGTATGTAGGTTCGCTGTAGACTGTGATTAAGGAATGAATATTAAAAACTCCAAATTTCCAGTGGCAGCGAGAGTTCAGACGGTAAAAGTCAGAATTGTATTAATAAAGGTTGCGTCTGGAGGCAGAACACACCGGATTCGGATGGCAAGAGATAGGGGAAAAGAGATAGTTAATAGTCCCAAATGTATAAAAAATAAAATTAAAACTAATAATTGAGACTCTGATTATACATATATCAGTAGCGGTGCAAAGATGCGGGGGTTTATGAGTTGCAACACCTACAATTATTAAATTCAATTTGTGGGGTTTTTTATTTTATTTATTTTTATTTATTTAAAATAGCTAGAGAAAGTATTGAGTACGAGCAAAGTAGATCACTTTGAATAAAATTTAAAAATTCTACTTTAACGGCGGGGGTAAATGAGAAGACTAATATTATATTCTAGATATAAATACGAAATTTAGTATGTAAGTTTACAGTGCAGTACTAATTATTTGAATAAATTTCTGTCTATTGAAGTAATAGTGCATTATAGTGGCGGGAGGGAGGGCGACGGGGTCAATATCCTAAGAGGCCGAGATGCTCGAAGTAGGGGTAACAGAGGATAGCGCCTATATGAGATAGGGGAGATCGAAGGTGCAGTATGATTAAATGAAAAGTGCCAGAATGGGAACGACAAGGGCTAGACTGCTAAGGAGCAATTAGGAGTGTGGCGCTTGGCATTGTTCATTACAGAATATAATTGATGTAATTGGTAGGTTTTGAGTGAAATAGGTAAAAATATAATTTAACAAGCATTTATATATATTTATTTTTAATTTAACTTTTAAAAAATAATGTGCATATAAGGTTGAAATTTAGTATGTATCCTACATAGCAATAAAGTATTAATTTTGAAAATAAATTTCTGAAAAGATTGTAGAGTACGTAGAGAGGCGGAAGCAATGATGACGCAAAGATAAATTTTAAAAAGCATATAGTTTAGCAAAAAGTGCTCTATATGTTAGATATTCAAATTACATCCCGTAGTAGTATTGGATATTTATTTGGTGCGTTTGTAGTGCTACTAAGTCTGTCGGGAGAAGGGGGAGATAGTCAATAGCCCCAAATATTTGCGAAAAAAAAATTACCATCAGTAGCGGCGCGAATTTGCGGAAATGGGAGCAGCTAATTAGAAGCGCATTAGAAAGCATGGGCGCTGGGAAAGTGCTCTAAGGAGTGACGATGCTAAGGGAAGGAGCGATAGCTGCTCAGCATGTGTCGTGGTACTCTGTGGCAGATGTGCAGAGGAATAAATTCCAAAGTGCGGGAACGATACAGAGCATGAAGCCAACAGGTGATGATAGGTGTTTAGGGGAGGGGAACTGGACATTGTTCAATTTATAATTTTAGAACAAAATAAAGGAACATAAATTTAAAAAAGATATATGTTAGTAAAAATTACTCAAAAATAATATTTTGCATTAAGGTAAATTTAGTAAATCACTTTTATTTAAGCACAAATATTATACACACGTCGCTTGGCGACGGGGCGAAGCGCTAGTCTACTATTTATAATGTTCGTAATGTTCCAATTTAACGTGGAAAACCCATAAGAACTCATAGATATTTATATATATAGAGCGATATATATCCGGTAACAAAATCGTATATGGTATCTTCTAAACGGCGCCAACAAAGTTTTTTAAATTTTGATATTATGTAAAAGACGAATTTCTAAGACTTTCTACGTCCCTGAATTTTTCCCTGAATTTCCTGGAAACCCGTAATTTTGGAAAAACTAGAAAATTTGAAAAAATACTTTTGCAAATATCAGACGAACTAGAAAAGATAGAAAACTGAAATTTGGTATGTGTATTGAGATCAAAATTGTGCACATTTTCCAATAGTTGGAGATTTGAAACTGTATTGTTATGCCTAATATTTGACAATTTTATTTCAGGAGCGGGGATTAATGGGAAGACTAATATTATATCGTAAATATAAATACGAAAATTAGAACGTAAGATTACAGTGCAGTTTTAATTATGTAAATGAATAACTGTAATATCGAATTGGTAGAGCCTGATTGGAGGAGAGGGTGGCGCCGGGGTTCAGGACACCAAGTTTCGGTGGTGTTAGAAGAAGTAGCGATGGATTATAATGGCTCTGGGAGATAACCGTGTTGTAAAATATGTGCTTTGGTGCTGAAAATGTCGGTGGCGGTTCAGGGGATTAAATTGAAAGTTCAATAACGGGAAGGATAAGAACTAGAGATGAGATTATTAGGAGCGAACCGCTAGGCTTTTTAAACAACATAAATGAATTGATGTTATTAGTAGGTTATGAGTGAAAATTAATTTTTTCAAGCATTTATCTTATCGAATAATTATTAAAAAATAATATACTTCCAAGGATGAAATTTAGTATAAAGGTTGCCAGTAAAGTATTAATTTTAAAAACTAATTGTTAAGAGATTAGTACGCAGGAGGTGGAGGCGCAGGATTATTTAATGATTGCGCTAAAGCGGGGTTAATAGGAAAGCGCCCTAATGAGCAATGATGCTCAGGTGGGCTGTGGTGTTACAAATGGGCGCATTGTGGCAGAGGTACAAAGGAATACAATTGAAAGTGCAAAGAACGATACGGAGCATGGAGCCAAGAGGTTGTGATTGGTGTTAAGGGGCGGGGCAGTGGACATTGTTCAATACTGTGCTTCATTGAGGCAAATGATAATTTTACGCAGGGAGGAGGAATCGAAGGATTATTTAATTATAGCGCTGAAGTGGGGGCGCTGTAAAAGTACTCTAAGGAATGACGATACTCAGGAAAGAAGCGATACAGAGTTCTGAAGGAAGAATGCACTCAATAGCGGAAGTTTAGGGGAATCAAATGAAAAGTTCCAAAACTTAAGAGAGCATAAAGCCAAGAGGTGATGATTGGGGCTTACCGGATGGGGCACTTGAGACTGGAGATTCAATACAGTGCTCTATTACTGTAAATAAAAGAATTACTAACAAAACTATTACTAAGAAGAACTAACAAAATAAGGAAACATAAACTTAAAAAATGATATATTTTAGCGAAAATTACTTAAAAATAATATTTTGCATTATTTTCAATTTAGCAAATACCTTTTATTTATTCACAAATATTATGTACACGTCGCTTTGCGACGGGGCGAAGCGCTAGTCTACTTATTTTAATGTTCGTAATGTTCCAATTTAACATGGAAAACCCATAAGAACTCATAGATATTTAAATAGAGCGTTGTATATCCGGTAACAAAATCGTATATGGTATCTTCTAAACAACGCCTACAAAGCTTTTTAAATTTTAATATTATGTAAAGGACGAATTTCTAAGACTTTCTACGTCCCTGAATTTCCCTGGAAAAACTGGAAAATTTGAAAAAATACTTTTGCAAATATCTGACGAACTAGAAAAGATAGGAAACTGAAATTTGGTATGTGTATTGAGATCATGATTGTGCACATTTGCCAATAGTTAGACATTTAAAATTTGAGTTCAGTAGCGGCGCGAATTTCCGGGGGCAATGATAGAATAGAGTTAGGACGTTCAAATTTAATATGTATGCTCACTGTAGACAGTTATTAATGAAAAAAAATAAACAGCCCCAAATTTTCAGTGGCGGCAGGAGTTGAGACAGTAAAAGCCAGAAATATTGAAAAAGTAGTATTAAAATTTAGGGTATGTATTGAGACACTAATTGCGCATGTTTGCCAATAATTGGATTACCAAAATTTTAATTCAGTACCGGCGTGATTTTTTGGGGGCAATGTCGAAACAGAGCTAGAAGTTGATATTTGGAACGTAAGCCTTATATAGAGTGTCATTAAAGACAAACTATAGAAAACTGCAACTTTCCAGAGGCGGCGGGCGCTGGGGGCTATAAACCAGAAATATGAAATATATAGAGATGAAAGGCTATAGTTTAGAATATATGTTCTTAGATACAAATAAAATAGATCCGTGTGTTAAAATTTGACAAACTTGTTCAGTAGCGCAGGTATGTGGGTGGTACTAATGGTAAAATATAAATACAAAGCTGAAATTTAGTATGCAGATATAGATTGACATATTAATAACAAAAATATAAAAAAACTACATTTTCTTAAGTGTAACACTAGAGTGGGGGTTGATATACCGAGTATAAGAACAAAATAGAGGTACAACGATGATATTTTGCATGTAGAATATTAAATAGATATTCAGTGGGGGTCAGTACGAAAGTAGGGGTGGCGCTTGAAGTAGTGGCGGTAGAATGTAGCTCCTCTGCAAGCGATGAGCGAATAACAGTAAAAAATAAATTTAGCAAATTATTTGTTTAGAGATTGGTACACAGGGTGGTGGAAGTGCAATAATCCTAATTAAGGAAAAAAATTGAAAACACTAAATTTCCAGTGGCGGTGGGAGTTGAAACCCTAAAATTTATTATAATTTTAATATTTATTAATTTATTATTTAATAAAAAAATATTAATTTGCGACATGTATAGATTCACTAATTGTGCATTAGCGCCAATAATTAGAACACCAAATTTATAATTTATTAGCGGCGCGATTTTCTGAGGCTATGTAAGAATAGAGTTAGAATATTTAAATTTGTAGGTAAGCACTCTGTAGACAGTAACTTATAAAAACAAAAATAGGAAACCCTAAATTTCCTGTGGCGGCGGAAGTTAGAACCGTAAAATCTAGAAATATTGAATAAAGACAATTTCAACTTACGATATGTATATACGAGTATATACGCTAATTGTAAATATTTGCCAATAATTAAAAAACCACATATTATATTCAGTAGCGGGGCGATTTTTTGAGGGTATTGTTAGAAAAGAGTTCCAACGTTGAAATTTAGTATGAAGGCTCGCAGTAGACTGTCATTAAAGAATAAATATTAAAAACTCCAATCTTCCAGTGGCGGCGGGAACAGAGACAGTAAAGGCCAGAAATATTAAATTAAGAAAATTAAAACTTGGGTCATGTATTAAGACACTAATTGCCATATTTGTTAATAATTATAACACTAAAATTATTATTCAGTAGCGGCGCGAATTTTTAGGGACAATGTCGCAACAAAGCTAGAACGTTGAAATATAAGACAAACCATAGAAAACACAAATTTCAAATAGTGGCGGGTGGCTAAAAACCGGTAATGTACAATACATAGTGATAAAAGACTATAATATAAAATATATGTTCTTAGATACAAACAAAATAGATCCCAGTGCTGAGATTTGACAAATTTGTTCAGTAGCGATGGTATGTGGGAGGAACTAGTGCTAAAATATAAGTACAAAGCTAAAATCTGGTATGCAGATATAAATTGACAGACAGATTGACTTATTAATAACGAAAATATAAAAAAAACCACATTTTCTTAAGTGTAACATTAGAGTGGGAGGTGATAAACCGAGTATAAGAACAATATGGAGGTACAACGATGATGTTTTGCATGTAGAATTTTAAATAAAAGCACAATAGTTCTCTATAAGTTAGATATTTAAATAACATTCAGTAGTAGAATTGGATTAATATTTGGTGCGTTTTTGGTGCTGCGAAATCAAACAGGAGTGAGGGGTATAGAGGGGAAATAGTTTACAGCCCCAAATATCAAATTAAAAAAATAGAAACTATGCATGTGCATATTTGCGAAAATAAATTTAACCTTAGTAGCGGCGTAAAATTGGGGAAGTGGGGGCGGGTAAGGCTTTGCCAAAGAACTCAATTTTGAAATTTCGATCATTTATAAAAGTAGAGGTAGATAAAGGATATAAAGGTAGAGAGAATTGTTACGAGCAAAATAGATTGCTATGCTTAAAATTTGACAATTTTATTTCAGGAGCGGGGATTAATGGAGAGACTAATATTATATCGTAAATATAAATACGAAAATTAGAAACTTTACAGTGCAGTTTTAATTATGTAAATGAATTGCTGTAGTATCGAATTGGTAGTGCCTGATTGGACAAGAGAATGGCGCTGAGGTTTAGTACTAAGATTATAATGACTCTAAGAGATAACCGTGTGCAGATAACATGTGCTTTGGTGCTAAAAGTGTATGCGGTGGTGCATGGGGATTAAATCGAAAGTGCAATAACGGGAAGGATAAGTGCTAGAGATGGATTATTTGGAGCGAACTGCTAGGCTTTCTTAAAAACATAAATGAATTAATGTAATAATTAGGTTCACATTAAAATAAGTAAAAATTAATTTTAAAAGCATTTATCTTATCGAATAATTATTAAAAACAATGTACTACTATGGATGAAATTTAGTATGTAGGTTGTCAGTAAAGTAATAATTTTGAAAACTAATTGCTAAGAAAATAGTACGCAGGAGGTGGAAGCGCAGGATTATTTAATGATTGCGCGAAAACGAACGCGATAGGAAAGTGCCTTAATGAGCGATGATGCTCAGGTTGACTGTGGTGTTGCAAGTGGGCGCATTATGGCAGAGGTGCAGACGAATACAATTGAAAGAAGAGCCAAGAGGTGATGATTGGTGTTTAGGGGCGGGGCAGTGGACATTGTTCAATACTGTGCTTCATTAGGATAAATGATAATTTTACACAAAGAGGAGGAAACGAAGGATTATTTAATTATAGTGCTAAAGCGGGGGCGCTGTGAAAGTTCGCTAAGGACCGAGGATGCTCAGGGAAAAGCGATGCAGAGTGCTGAAGGAAGAAGGCGCTCCATGGCGGAAGTTTAGAGGAATCAAATTAAAAGTTCGGAAACGTAAGAGAGCATAAAGCGAAGAGGGCACTGGAGACTGGTCAATACAGTGCTTATTTACTTTAAATGAAAGAATTATAACAAAATAAGGAAACATAAATTTAAAAAAGGATATATTTTAACGAAAATTACTTAAAAATAATATTTTGCATTATTTTCAATTTAGCAAATAAATTTATTTATTCACAAATATTATATACACGTCGCTTTGCGACGGGGCGAAGCGCTAGTCTACTATTTATAATGTTCGTAATGTTCCAATTTAACATGGAAAATCCATAAGAACTCATAGATATTTATATATATAGAGCGATATATATAAGGCGCCTACAAAGTTTTTTTAAATTTTGATATTATGTAAACGACGAATTTCTAAGACTTTCTACGTCCCTGAATTTTTCTTTGAATTTCCTGGAAACCCGTAATTTTGGAAAAACTGGAAAATTCGAAAAAATACTTTTGCAAATATCTGACGAACTAAAAAAGATAGAAAACTGAAATTTGGTATGTGTATTGAGATTATAATTGTGCACATTTGTCAATAGTTGGAAATTTGAAATTTAAGTTCAGTAGCGGCGCGAATTTCCGGGGGCAATGTTAGAATAGAGTTAGGACGTTCAAATTCAATATGTAAGCACTCTGTAGACAGTAATTAATGAATAAAAATAAACAGACCCAAATTTCCAGTGCCGGCGGGAGTTGAGACAGTAAAAGCCAGAAATATTGAAAAAGTAGTATCAAATCTTGGGGTATGTATTGAGACACTAATTGCGCATGTTAGCAAAAAATTGGATTACCAAAATTTTAATTCAGTAGCGGCGTGATTTTTTGGGGGCAATGTCACATTAGAGCTAGAACGTTAATATTTAAAATATGGGCCCTATATAGAGTGTCATAAAAGACAAACTATAAAAAAATGTAACTTTCCTGAGGCGGCGGGCGCGGGGGGCCAAAAACCAGAAATATTAAATAGATAAAGATGAAAGGGTATAGTTTAGAATATATGTTCTTAGATACAAATAAAATAGATCCCTGTGTTAAAATTTGACAAACTTGTTTAGTAGCGCAGGTATGTGGGGGGTACTAATGCTAAAGTATAAATACAAAGCAAATTTAGTATGCAGATATAGATTGACATATTAATAACGAAAAAAAAAAAACTACATTTTCTTAAGTGTAACACTAGAGTGGGGGGTGATAAACCGAGTATAAGAACAAAATAGAGGTACAACGATGATATTTTGCATGTAGAATATTAAATAGAAGCACAATAGTTCTCTATAAGTTAGATAGTCAAATTACATTCAATAGTAGAATTGAATTGATTTTAGTGCGTTTGTTGTGCTGTGAAATCGAACAGGAGTGAGAGGTATAGGGGGGAAATAGTTAACAGCCCTAAATATCAAATTAAAAGAATAGAAAGTACGCATGTGGATATTTGGGAAAAATAAATTTAACCTAAGTAGCGGCGTAAAATTGGGGAAGTGGGGGCGGGAAAGCCTTTGCTAAACAGCTCAATATTACACAGATAATTTTACACAGAGAGGAGGAAACGAAGGATAATTTAATTATAGTGCTAAAGCGGGGGCGCTGTGAAAGTACTCTAAGGACCGACGATGCTCAGGAAAAAAGCGATACAGAGTGCTAAAGGAAGAAGGCGCTCCATTGCGGATATTTAGAGGAATCAATTTAAAAGTTTGGAAACGTAAGGGAGCATGGAGCCAAGAGGTCGTGATTGGGGCTTATGGGCAGGGGCACTGGAGACTGGTCAATACAATGCTTTAAATGATAATTACTGTAAATGAAAGAATTATAACAAAATAAAGAAACATAAATTTAAAAAAGATATAATTTAACGAAAATAACTTAAAAATAATTAATTAATTAAAAACAATAATTTAGCAAATAATTTGATTTATCCACAAATATTATATACACGTCGCTCTGCGACGGGGACAAGCGCTACTATATATATAATTATCTATGAGTTTTCCATGTTAAATTAGAACATTACGAACATTATAATAATAAGATATATATATATAAATATTGAGTTCTTATGAGTTTTCCATGTTAAAATGGAACATTACAACCATTATAAATAGTAGACTAGCGCTTCGCTAGGTCGCAAAGCGACGTGTGTATTATATTTGTGTTTAAATAAAAGTGATTTACTAAGTTTACCTTAATGCAAAATATTATTTTTGAGTAATTTTCACTAACATATATCTTTTTTTAAATTTATGTTTCTTTATTTTGTTCTAAAATTATAATTTTCCGTAATTAAGCATTGTATTGAACAAAGTCCAGTTCCCCGTCCCTAAACACCTACCATCACCTCTTCTACCATCACCATCGTTCCCGCACTTTGGAATTTATTTCTCTGCACGTCTGCCACAGAGCACCACGACACATGCTGAGCAGCTAGCGCTCCTTCCCTTAGCATCGTCACTCCTTAGAGCATTTTTCCAGCGCCCCCGCTTTAGCGCTTCTAATTAGCTGCTCCCATTTCCCCAAATTCGCGCCGCTACTCATGGTAATTTTTTTTTCGCAAATATGCACATATGGTTGAAGTTACGAGAGTTCGGCGGTGACTTATATTTAAAACAAGTTGTAGGGTATAAACTGCTGATATAACTAAAAAGCACTGACTCATTTATTTTTTTATAATGTATATAGAAACGAATAAGACAAAATTCATTATCGTATTATAAATTTATACCGCTCTTATAACCTCTTTTAAGTATAAGTCATCGCCGATCTATCGTGATTTGGACTATATAGTTTTCACTTTTTCAATTTGATATTTGGGGCTATTGAATATCTCCCCCTTCCCCCGCCAGATTTAGTAGCGTTACAAACGCTCCAAATAAAAATCCAATTTTACTACGGGGTGTAATTTGAATATCTAACTAATAGAGCACTTTTTGCTAAACTATATGCTTTTTAAATTGCTTCCGCCTCGCTACGTACCAATCTATTTAGAAATTTATTTTCAAAATTAATAATTTACTGCTATCCTACATACTAAATTTTAACCTTATATGCACATTATTTTTAAGAAGTTAAATTAAAAATAAATATATATAAATGCTTGTTAAATTATATTTTTACCCATTTCACTCTAAACCTACCAATTACATCAATTACATTCTGTAATGAACAATACCAATCGCCACGCTCCTAATCGCTCCTTAGCACTGTGGCTCCTATCGTTTTCATTCTGGCACTTTTAATTTAATCCAACTGCACCGTCCCTATCCATCCATCTGCAACGTCCCTAACTCATATAGTTGCTTTCCTCCATCACCCCTGCTTCGAGCATCTCAGCCTATTTTTTGACCCCGGCGCTCCATCCCTCTCGCCCCTCCAATACACTATACTTCTACTTCAATACTCCAAAAACTCATTCAAGTAATTAATACTGCACTATAAACAAACATACTAAATTTCATATTTATATCTAGAATATAATATTAGTCTTCTCATTTACCCCCGCCGCTGAAGTAAAATTGTCAAATTTTAATCAAAGTAATCTATTTTGCTCGTACTTAACATTTTCTCTAGCTATTTTAAATCACCGTTTATAAAAAACCCCACAAATAAAAACATTTGCACAACACAATAAACATTTGCAATACATAATTCATAACTTATTATTTACAACTAATATACTTAAAATAAAGAGATTGAACTCTGCCTACAAACGCACCAAATATCATTCCAATTCTGCTAATGAATGTATTTTAAACATGTCCAGCACATAGAGAACTATTTTTCTTCTATTTAATATTCAACATGCAAAATATCATTGTCGTACCTCTATATAGTTCTTTTATTCATTTTATCACCTCCTACCCTAATGTTACACTTAGGTAATGTAATTTTTTTCATTTTCGTTATTAATATATCAATCTGTATCTGCATACTAAATTTTAGTTTTGTATTTATATTATAGCATTATTGCTAAAAATAATTTCCGCTACTAAACTAAATTTGTCAAAGTAGGCACAGGAATCAATTTTAGTTGTACCCAAGACACATATACTAAATTATAGCCTTTCATCCCCATATATTTGATATTTCTGGTTTTTCGTTCCCAATTCCCTCCCTTACTGGAAATTTGCCGTTTTCTATTATTTCCAAGTTACAATTTTCTTTATTTAATATTTCTGGCTTTTACCGTGTCATATCCCGCTGCCACTGGAAATTTGGAATTTTTAATACTTATTTATTAATTACTGTCTACAGCTAGCCTTCATACTAAATTTCAACGTTGAATCTCTATTTTAACATTACCCCCAAAAAATCGCGCCGCTACTGAATAAAATATGTGGTGTTTCAATTATTGAAAAATATTCACAATTAGTGTACCTATATATATCCCAAGTTAAAATGTCTTTATTCAAAATTTCTAGATTTTACGGTTTCAACTTCCGGCGCCACGAGAAAATTAGGGTTTCCTATTTTATTTTTATTAGTTACTGTCAAAAGGGAGCTTGCATAACAAATTTAAATATTCTAATTCTATTGCTCCCAGAAATTCGCGCCGCTACTGAATTCTAAATTTGGTGCCTAATTATTGGCGATGATGCACAATTAGTGTCCCAAGCAAATATTTTCTTTATTCAATATTTTTAGATTTTAGTGTTTCAACTCCCACCGCCACTGGAAATTTGGGGTTTTCAATTTTTTCTCTTAATTAGGATTACTGCGCTTCAAGCACCCTGAGAACCAATCTCTATAAAATTAATTTTACAAATTTATCCTTTATTGTTAACCTTAATAACAAATTTTATTTTGAAATAATGGCTCAATAAGATAAATGCATGTTAAAATTTATTTTCACTCATTTCACTGTAAGCCAATTTCTCTCTTCCTCCAGTCTGATTTCGTAGCACTTTGCAAACGCACCAAATATCTATCCAAATCTACTACTGGATAAAATTTGAATTTATAACATAAAGACAACTATTTTCTTCTATTTAGTATTCTACATGCAAAATATCACTTTTGTACCCCTACATTGTTATTATACTCAGTTTATTACCCCCTGCTCCAATGCTACACATAAAAAAATGTAGTTTCTTTATATTTTCGTTATTAATATGTCAATGTCAATCTATATCTGCATACTAAATTTCAGCTTTGTAATTATATATTAGCATTAGTACCCCCCACATACCTCCGCTACTGTTATTTGTATTTAAGAACATATATTCTAAACTAAAGCCTTTCATCTCTATATATTTCATATTTCTGGTTTTTGGCCCCTAGCGCCCGCCGCCTTTATAAATTTGCATTTTTCTATAGTTTGTCTTTAATGACAATCTATATAGGGCCCACGTTCCAAATATCATCGTTCTACCTCTGTTGCGACATTGCCCCCAAAAAATCACGCCGCTACTGAATTAAACTTTTGGTAATCCAATTATTGGCAAACATGTTGTAATGATTCTAGTAGTATGTCTGAAATCTAGTAGTGTTAATGTAATGATTCTAGTAGTATGTCTGAAATCTAGTAGTATTAGATTTCATTATTATGATACAAAAACAAAATATCACTAGTCTAATTATATCTGATTAAAGCTTGTAAATTTAACTTTTGATTTACTGAAGTTAATAAAAAAAACAATTTAATTAACTTTAAACAATTATTTTATTAATATATTTATTACAAGACCTTCTGGCAATTCAGAGGTTGGAGTAAGACTAGTGGTCCGAGATTACATGGTTACTTATATACTAACTTAATCGTAATTCTATCCCAGGATATTTAGATTAGATAAGGGATATGTTGGGTGGCCTTTAGAGCTGGCACGCGTGGTAACATCTCCCACCGAAGATACAACTTTATGCTGTAAAAGTAGCAAAAGGTGTATGATTCTCTGTGTCTAATGGTTCAATTATATTGATTTCTTTATTTTTATTTTTCTTACAATATCTATATGTTATGTATATAATAATTGTTATTATTATAGTCATAAAAAATGGGGTTATTATAGGGTGTATAATATGTATATTATGGGGTAGTTCATTAATCTTGAGATCTCTTGGTAGTAGAGCTAGAGTATGTTGTAGTTTCTCGATGTTGTGCAGATCTAAGTGTTCCATGGTAAATGATGCGTCGATGGGTTTGTTTTGTATTTCGGGTACACTAGGTAAAGGCATCAGATTCCAGGTTTCCACAGTTTCTTTAATCTTAATATGTTGAATTATTCTACCTGAAACATAAAGTTTACATTGATCTGCAAGGTTTAATATATAGGTTCCTTGTAGGTTCATCGTCTTCGTGTCTTCGCATTGTAAAGTACTGTTAATTTTTTCATTTGAAATGATGATCCAGGTGTTAGGGTCGATGTTCTGAATTTTCAGTCCTTTTAGTTCTATTGTCAAGGGTTGATATTGTGTTGGGGGTTGTCCTCTCAGGAGTTCTGTTTTGCAGGTGTGTTCTGTATTCATTGTTTCTCTGAGTTCGCATAAATATTGATTATTATTTATTTTAGTGCATGGTGAATTTGATTCAATATGTGAGTAGTCATTAACAAGTAGGTATTTGGATTTAGGAATTAATATTTGGAATTGATTATAGTATGGTATTGGTAGTGGATAGTTTTCGTAATATGTGAATATTTTAGGGTTGGTAAGGGGTATTTTTATTACAAATACAATAGTCACATGTTGTGTATATGCTGTCACTTGACTGATTTCTTCATAAGTATGAACGTTTTCTAGCGTTATTTTGAAGGGTAGTTTAATGTGTTCAGTCGAATTGAGGTAATTCTCTATATCTTTAAGTTCTCCTAGTAGGTGTCCGGGTTCTAGGATGGATACGCTAATTGTTCTAAGTCTAGCGAAGGTAATATCTTTTTCAATTCTTTCCAGTAGATGCATTAGTAATTGCATGGACTGGGCGATGAGTCCGATTGATTCCGTGATGAGTATGTGTCTCATGTTTACTGCTTGTGCTTGGTTGATTGCAGTTGTTAGGGTTTTAATCCGTTCGTTTGATTTTTCTTGATTTTTGTTGAGAGTCTCTAGCGCTTGTTTAAACTCGTCTGTTATGGTGTTGGCTAATTTTATTTGTTTATTAATAGTTTTCTTTATTTGTAGCTGGTTTCCTTTTAAGGTCTGGAGTGCGTGGTTTATTCTTTTCCCGTCTTCTTGGTCTAAATTTCCTCCTATGTATTTCCAAAAAGTACCTATAGCGTCGATACTTCGTTTATTTCGTCTTGTAGGTAATATTTGTCGAATTTTCTTGTTGATTTCCGAGTCTAGGATATCTAGGATATCGGTAGAATGGCCATGTAAATGTTTTTCTATATATTTTATCTGTTCTTGCATTGATATCTTAAGGTTATGAGCGTTTTGATGATATTTTATTACCGGTTCCATATCAATTTTCTTAATTATTGTCAAGTGTTCTCTGATGTTTTGGGCTGTACCTCTTTGTATGGGGTAGAGTCCTGGATTGTCTGTGATTTTGTGGAGTTTGCATTCGTTAGTAATAGTAGTCGTGATAGTGGTGATCCTGTAACAAGGATTTTGTTGTTTTTATTTTATCACTCTATTTTATGCATTATATATGTATGTTTTGATGTACCGTGGTTTGAAAATACAGTTTCAATTTCATCTTTGGTTCGTTTGAAAAGTCCTTGCCCTATGGCTGGCATTCTGATGGTGTATACCATTGGCTCTTTTTCAAAGAGAGTTAGGAATGATTTTAGTTTCTCTAAACAATTTTCTTTATTACATACTATATTAATAGTTTTGCCGAATGTTTTTCCTTCGGTTATGGTGTAGAGACCTTTTTTCAGGTTTTTTATACGTTTTTCTTTATTTAGTATAAATTCATAATATGGTATGTCCAAAGCTATTAGTTTGGCGAATCCTTGGTAGTGTGAGGGTTCGTTGTCTTTTAACGTGTAACGATCATGTACTAGGTGTAGAATGAAATCGGTTTTTTCATTCGAAGGAAGTTTTCCGTTTTCTATCTGAAGTACTGATTTTACTTTGAGTGGGGTTGTCATTAGGTTGTCTAAATGATTAGTTCTAGTGACGTGTGTTTTAAGGTGTTTAATCGTAGCTATATTTTTATCTGATACTTCTAAGACTTCATATGGTCCTGTGTTTTTTGGTTTACTTTTGGTTTGGTTTTTAATTTTCTTATTTAAATACACTATATCAGTAGGTTTCACTTTTGGTTTAGGAATGTCTTTATTTATACGATTTATAGTTTGTTCTTTCTTCTGTTGTATTTGGTTTTTAACTTGTTCATATATTTTCGTAGTTCGGTCTCGATGGTTCTGCATGTAAAGATCCATAAGTGTCATATCTTGGTTTAATAGTAAAGGTGATTTAGTACATAGATGTCCGTTTATTAGTTCCCGAGGTTTGTACTGGGTGGTGGAATGAGGTGTCTCATTGTATCCTATAAGGGTGTACTTCATAAGTAGTCTTGGGGGAAGATCGTGTTCTGTTTTCACGATTCTGTACATTTCAAGTAAAGTAGAATGTAGTCTTTCTACAGGAGCGTTACTTTCGTGACAATAGGGTGTAGTTATATGCATTTCTATTTTGTGTAGATTTAGTAATTCTTTAATGATGTTATTATTAAATTCTGCACCGCCATCCATGGTTATTTGTTTGGGTATGCCATGATGGGTGAAATAGGTCAATAGTTTTTCTGTTACTTCTATTGCTGTTCTAGCTATGATGTCATATGCCTGTGCGTATTTGAAAAATGAATTTATTATAGTTAGAAATTTCTGTCCGTCTACTTCGAAAGTATCAATGTATATTTTTCCAAATGGTTTTTCCGGTGTTTCCGTGATGTTGAGTGGTGCTTGTATCGGATGTCGATTGTATTTTTGTTGTTTACAAGTGAGACAATTGTTAATATAATTCTCTACTTGCTTTTTCATACCGCTCCAGGTGTATCGTTCTTGAATCATTTTTCGTGTGTGGTCAATGCCTCTATGGTGGGTCTTCCCTTCGTGTATTTGTAGTATAATATAGAGTTGGTCTTCTAATTCAGTTATAATATCAACTCAGTTTAAGCATCTTATTATCTTATAACGAATAAATGTTTCAATTTTCAATTTATTATAAATTTCGTATATTTCATTGTCACAGAAAAAGTAGTATGTTATATCTGTGTCAAGTTTTTCTAACGTGAGGATAAATAGTTCTTGATGTATATGGTCTTGATGTATTTCAAGATGTATTTGTTGCTTGTTGTCTATTTTTCGTATTTTGCTTGTTGTTTTTCCGAGAGTTTGAGTAATAATTATTTGGTTTTTCTTGGTTTCCAAAGGATCAGTTGTTATGGGTATTCCGGTGTAAGAATCTTCTTGCGAGTGTATGGTATCTGAATCGCTTATTTCGATTATTTCTGATTCTTTATTGATTTCTATGGGGTCATTGGGGATCGGTGTTGGTACTGTTGTATTTAGTATATCCGTTGGTTCATTTTTATTTAGAGTTGTTATAGGGGTTTCCGTACGTAGAGTTGTGGGTGTAGGGGTGTTGGTATTTTCTTTAAGTACATCATCTATTTCTGCGATGAGTTCTTCTCATCTTGTATCAAAGTCAGGATTATTAATAATGCTCAGATTATCGTTGTCTAATGCATTTAATTTGATGCGGCTTAATGCATCTGCGTTGGTGTTTTCTAATCCTTTTTTATACTCTATTTTGTAGTCATAATCAGACAATTTGATTTTCCATCTGATTAGTTTCATGTTTGGTTCTTTGAGCGAATCAAGCCACACCAAAGGTTTATGGTCTGTGATCAGGGTAAATTTTCTTCCATATAGATATGGTCTGAAATATTTAGTTGCCCATACTAAAGCTAATAGTTCTTTTTCTATAGCTGAGTAATTCTGTTCTGATTCGTTTAGAGTTCTGGATGCGTATGCTATCGGTTTATCAGAGCCGGTATTACCTTGTGATAATATACCGCCTATTGCATAGTTGGATGCATCAGTTGTCAGTTTGAATTCTTTGCTGAAATCAGGGTATTGTAACAGGGGTGCATTGCTCAAGATGTTTTTCATTAGTTCAAAAGATTTGACAAATTCTTCCGTGTGTGTGATTGTTGTACCTTTCTTCAAATATTTTGTCATAGGTTTGGTTAATTTCGCGAAGTCTTGTATAAATTTGCGATAGTAACCAACGAGTCCTAAAAATGATTTTATTTCTGTCACGGTTTTTGGTATAGGAAATGTTTTGATTGCATGTACCTTGTTAGGGTTTGGTTTAACGCCTTCTGGTGTAACGACGTGTCCCAGAAATTCCGTTTCTTTTTTGAGGAATTCAGATTTATCTATTTGAATCTTAAGATTCGCTTTTCTGAGCCTATCAAGTACATTTCTTAGTTTCTCCATGTGTTCTTGTAAGGAGGTGGAATATATAAGTATATCGTCGAGATATACAAGACATGTGTTTGGTACTAGATCTCTTAGTACATCGTCCATGACTCTTTGAAAAGTGGCTGGTGCGTCTTTGAGTCCAAACGGCATTCTAGTAAACTCATAGTGACCGTTCTCGACGTTGAATGCTGTTTTCTTTATGTCTTGTTCATCTACTTCGATCTGGTGGAATCCTGAGTCTAAGTCAAGGGTAGTGAAGTATTGACTTCTACCTAACTTGTCTAAGATTTCAGAGATGTTGGGTATAGGGTATCTATCATCCACTGTTTTATTATTCAGGTTTCTATAATCGATCACCATTCTAAACTTTTTCTTTCCACTGGCATCGTCTTTCTTAGGTACGATCCAGACGGGTGAAGACCAGGGTGAATTAGATGGTTTAATTATTTCGTCATTTAATAGTTTTTCAATTTGACTATGACGATTGATTGATTGATTTATGGACGTAAGGATATCTATAGTTCTTTCTATAAATAGGGTCTTCGTTGGTGGTGGTAATCTTGTGTTTAATATGATTCGTGAACCTGAGTTTTTCATGGTTTTCTCTAAAGAGGTCAGGGTAGTTTTTTAAAAGTTCACATAGCTGATTCTTCTTTTCACGATTCATATGTTCATTTCTTATTTGTATCTCATGTATTTGTGTGTCGCAAGCATCTTGGAAATAAATAGGTATAATAGCTTTTTCTGTAATCAATTGTTTGTTTTCAAAATCGATTTTTGCTTTTTCTGTATTTAATAGATCAGAGCCTATAAGGCCGTCATATTTTTTGTTAAATCTAAACAAATACATTTTACATTTATTTTCCGAATTAAATACTGGAAATGTTTGTACATGAGCTGCTTGGTTATGTTTAGTAGTTCCGTGTGCAGTTTTGATGGTAAAAATTTCATTTTCTATCATTTCTGGTATGGTGGTGTATGCTAATTTTGGATTTATAATCGTTCGGTTGCTGCCTGTATCTAATAAGAGTTTTATATTTAGTACTGGATCTATTATGTAAGGCAGAGAGTCATGTTGAATGTTATTTAGTACTATATGTTATCTGTGGGTCCCAGGTGTTCGAGAAAATAATGTGTATTTTCCTCTTGGTTTTCATATGCGTAATATTCTTCATTTTCTTCCACTCTTTCATATTCTTGCTCTTCTTCGAACTCTCCTTCTATGTTATTTAATTCTTCGGCTACATAGTTTAAGCCTGGTGTACTAAAAGTTGGCTTCCAGTTGTTGGTCGGTCTGACCGTGGAAGTTGTATCCATAGGAGTCCAATGTTTTCGAATGGGCATTTGGGGTTTTTTGTTCCAAACATTCGTTTGCTTTGTTTGTTGAGATTGAGGCTTTTTAAAAGGTTGATAAGAGGTTGATGGTTCAGCTCTTTGGTTAGAATAGGGTGGTCTATTTTGTTGAGATGGGTTATAATTATTTTGGTTGGGATACCATGATTTACTTTGAGATGTTTGTTGTGGTGGATTATAATTATTTTGAGGGTGGTATGATGGTCTATATTGTGGTCTTTGGGGTGGAGCTCTCTGAGGGTGAAATTGTTTAGGTATATCACCCATCAGTTTCAGTTGTTGAATTCTATTTGTTTTTAGAGTGTCTTCTCTCATGATTATTTTTAAAATCTCCTCCATTTTAGCAATATTCTGAACTCTAAGTTGTGATCCTAATGGTTCATTAAGACCAGTCAAAAAGGCTTCTAGTGTTAAGTTATCATACAATTTTAATTTATGAGTCTTCACTGGGGGGTCTACTCCTCCAATTTGTGCTACATTATATAAATCATTTCTGATTTTGTTGCATTTGTCGTAAAAGATCATTGCAGTATCTCCTCTTTGCCGGAGTAGCATCAGTTCTCTTGTTAATGTCGTTTCCGATTTGTTTTCATTGTAGTTCGATATTAGTATAGCTCTTAAGTCATCCCAAGTATGGGTGTTTCTATACTCTATTAATGCGTTTGCTTTTCCAACAATTTTACTTTTTATTGCAAGTAATAGTAACGCGTTGTCTGCAGCGTTTGCAGGAATATCCGGTAAAGCAAATTTCTTAATCACGTTATCACAACTTTGTAAGAACGTTGATAGTGAATTGTCTCCGTTAAATTCTTTAATGTACGATATAAATGTGTTATACGCCATTATAATGTATATTTTTTTTTCTCAATATTCTTATATTTATGTATTATTTAATTATCAGAGGGAATAATAAAAGAAGGGATACTTGAAAATGGTACTCACATTGAGATCATTACAGCCAGTTCTAGAAGCATGATGATTCCAGGTCGTCTAGTTGTATGTCTTGTGCTCCCGTGTTCCTTTTTTATTATTTCACTCACTCACTTATTTATTTATTTTCACTTTAACTATTTATTAAGTTTAACTTTATTATTGTGTAGGTTTTCGAATTATTAAGTTAATCCATTAAAATGGAAAAATTTACAGCGATTTGTAATTTCTTAATATCCGTACGACTGCGCCAATTAACTTTTGATTTACTGAAGTTAATAAAAAAAACAATTTAATTAACTTTAAACAATTATTTTATTAATATATTTATTACAAGACCTTCTGGCAATTCAGAGGTTGGAGTAAGACTGGTGGTCCGAGATTACATGGTTACTTATATACTTACTTAATCGTAATTCTATCCCAGGATGTTTAGATTAGATAAGGGATATGTATGGGTGGCCTTTAGAGCTGGTACGCGTGGTAACAGTAGAAGTGAATCTTGAGTATTATTATTACATTTTAATCAGATATAATTCCAAATGTCGAATCCTCTAAAACCGGAAAAATTTCAAACAGATCCAAATTCAAATACTGCAACAAGAGAATGGATATATTGGTTGAAAACTTTCGAAAATGATCTGGAAACCATAGAAAATCCTGATTCATTGAAACTCCTTGTAAATCATATTTCTTTTAGTATATACGAATATATAGCTGACTGCAAAACATATGAAAATGCCATTAACGCCCTCCGACTAATTTATGAAAAACCAATAAATGAAATTTACGCTCGACACTTACTAGCCACGAGACGGCAACAACCGAATGAAACACTGGATAAATGAAGCCTCAGTCAACTAGCAAATGATTGTAATTTTAAAGCTGTAACTTTGGAGACCAATAGGGATGAGTTTATAAGAGACAGTTTTATAAATGGTGTAATTTCTACAACTATTAGACAACGATTGTTAGAAAATACTACCCTAACGCTACAAGTTGCCTATGATCAGGCACGAGCTATGGAAGATGCTCAACTCCATTCTCTGTTCTACGATACTCCTGTACACAATACGAATGCTGTTTTACAGGAAAACATTACTATCAAGAAACAGATGCCAGAAAATGATGTTATAGTAGCTGCCGCATCTCAAAAATGTTATTTTTGCGGGAATATTAAGCACAACAGAAACGTTTGTCCTGCTAAAGAATCCATATGTAGAAAATGTGGAAAGGTAAGGAATTATGCAAAAGTATGTCGATCCTCCTCTACGTTATCTAAAGGAGAAACTACTTCTCCTAAACGATTATCAGCAATAACATCTGTTGCTACATGTAAACAGTTATCTCCTGCTATAACTACAATTAAGATGGATGGTATACTAACTGACGCTTTAATAGATACTGGAAGCTCTGAAAGCTTTATCAATGCGAATTTAGCAAATCAGAGGAAACTAAAAGTTATCCCTTGTACTGGAAATGTCTACATGGCTTCTACATCATTACAGTCAAGTATATTTGGATACTGTTATGTAGAAATAGAAATGTTAGGGAATATATATAAAGGAATCAAGCTATCGGTAATGAAAGAATTATGTACCGATATTATATTAGGAAATGATTTCCTTAAGCAACATAACTCAGTGTGCATAAAATTTGGAGGGACCAAATCTGATCTAAATATTTGTGGATTAACTTCCATCAAGATATCTTCCCCATCATTATTCGCTAATTTGACTCCTGATTGTCGGCCAATAGCTATTAAATCAAGACGCTATAGTGAAGCTGATAAGAAATTTATCAAGGCTGAAATAGAAAAATTGCTCAAGGAAGGAATTATAGAAACTAGTGATTCTCCATGGCGAGCACAAGTTTTAGTCACATCTAATGAACATCACAAGAAACGCATGGTAATTGATTATTCTAGAACAATTAATCGATTCACTCTTTTAGACGCCTACCCACTACCCCAAATAGACGAAATTGTTGGTAAGGTTGCTAAGTATAACATATTCAGTACTTTTGATTTGAAAAGCGCCTACCATCAAGTTTTAATAAAGAAAGAAGAAAGAAAGTATACGGCATTCGAGGCTTGCAATAATCTATACCAATTTCGTCGCATACCTTTTGGAGTAACTAATGGTGTAGCCAGTTTTCAAAGAACTATTGATAAGATAATACAAGCAGAAAATCTTAAAGATAGTTACGCTTACATTGACGATGTAACTGTTTGTGGACATACTCAGGAAGAACATGATAAAAATTTACAGAAATTTCTTAATGCAGCAAAGAAATTTGGCATAACATTAAATGAAGAGAAATGTACTTACGCCGTAACTACAATCAATCTATTAGGATATACTATAACAAATAAAACGATTAAACCGGATTCTGATCGACTTAAACCCTTAGAAAAGTTACAACCTCCTTTAGATATAGCATCATTACGTAGGATTATTGGATTATTTGCATATTACTCTAAGTGGATACCTAATTTTTCAAAGAAAATTCAGCCATTAGTACAAAATAAATCTTTCCCAATGACTCCTGACCTAATAGAAGCTTTCAAAAATTTGAAAAATGATGTTAGGAACTCTTTAGTGATGGCTACAGAAGATAACGTTCCCTTTGTTGTAGAAACTGACGCTGCTGATAAAGCTATCGCTGCTACACTAAACCAGTCTGGAAGACCAATTGCTTTCTTTTCAAGAACATTGTCAGCAAGTGAGAGAAGACATTCAGCAATTGAAAAAGAAGCATATGCTATCGTTGAATCATTAAGGAAATGGAGACATTATCTTATAGGAAATCGATTTCAATTAGTTACTGACCAAAAGTCAGTATCATTTATGTTTAATAATAAAAGGGCTGGTAAAATTAAAAATGATAATTACTATCAATTCAGTTCTATAATGGATGTATTTTTTTTAAATATTTATTTTTAGTGCATCAACTTTAAAAAGTTATTAGCACTAAAAAAAAATGTATACACATATAAACATTTGCTATACATAATTCATAACTTATTATTTACAACTAATAAACATACTTGAGAAAAAGAGATTGAACTCTGCCTACAAACGCAACATATATCATTCCAATTCTGCTACTGAATGTATTTTGAACATGTCCAACACATAGAGAACTATTTTACTTCTATTTTATATTCAACATGCAAAATATCATTGTCGTACCTCTATATTGTTCTTATATTCGGTTTATCACCTCCTACCCTAATGTTACACTTAGGTAATGTAATTTTTTTTAATTTTCGTTATTAATATATCAATCTGTATCTGCATACTATATTTCAGTTTTGTATTTATATTATAGCATTATTGCTAAAAATAATTTCCGCCACTAAACTAAATTTGTCAAAGTATCAATTTTGGTTGTACTTAAGACACATATACTAAATAATAGCTTTTATCCCCATATATTTTAAGTTTCCTGTCTTTGGTTTCCGGCGCCAACCCCCACTGGAAATTTGCAGTTTTCTATGCTTTGCCTTTAATGACCATCTACCAACGTCTCAAATTTTAACGTTCTAAATTTGTTGTGACCTTGTCCCCAAAAATTCGCGCCGCTACTTAATAAAAACTTTGTTGTCTCAATTATTGGTAAATATGCACAATATGTGTTTTAAAACATACCCCAAGTTGCAATTATTTTTATTTAATATTTTTGGCTTTTACCGTCTCAAGTCTTGCTGCCACTGGAAATTTAGAGTTTTTAATATTTATTCATTAATTACTGTTTACAGCGAGCCTACATACTATATTTCAACGTTGGAACTCTATTCTAACATTACCCCAAAAAATCACTTTTAATCCCTTTGCACCGCCACCCACATTTCAAACACAACGACTCATCTCTTCCAGAGCAGCTACCTTCTACCGCCACTACTTCAAGGGCTACCCCTACTTAACGTACTGACCCCACGCGCCTCCATTCCCCTCGCTGAAGCACTTCCAATTCGATACCACAACCATTCATTTACATAATTAATGCTGCACTGTAAACCTACATTCCATTTTTCATATTTATATTAACGATATAATATTAGTCTCCTCATTTACCCTCGCTACTGAAGTAAAGTTGTCAAATTTTAGTCATAGAAATTTATTTCGCTCGTTCTAAATATTCTCACTACCATTTATATATGACCGTTTATAGTGACTTTCTACATACTAAATTTCAAAATTGTACTCTATTGCAAAGCTGTTCTTGCCATCACTTGCCCCAAATTGGCGCCGCTATTGAGGTTAATTTTTCTTTTGCAAATATGGCAAATATGCAGATACATAGTTTTCTACTCCTCTACTTCTCTTCCTCCAGTCCATTTCGTAGCACTTTGCCTACAATCGCACCAGATATCAATCCAAATCTGCTACTAGATGAAATTTGAATATCTAACATATAGACAACAATTTTCTCCTATTGAGTATTCTACATGCAAAATATCACTTTTGTACCCCTACATTGTTATAACACTTGGATTATCACCCCCTGCTCTAATACTACACATAATTAGTTGTATACATTGTAGTTTCTTTATATTATCGTTATGAATATGTCAATCTATATCTGCATACTAAATTTCAGCTTTGTATTTATATTTTAGCATTAGTACCCCCACATACCTCCGCTACTAAACAAGTTTGTCAAATTTTAGCACAGGGATCTATTTTGTTTGTATCTAAGAACATATATTCTGAACTATAGCCTTTCATCATCTATATATTTCATATTTCTGGTTTTTGGCCCCCAGTGCCTGCCGCCTCTGGAAAGTTACAGTTTTCTATAGTTTGTCTTTAATGACACTCTATATAAGGCCCACGTTCCAAATATCAACTTCTAGCTCTGTTTCGACATTGCCCCCAAAAAATCACGCCGGTACTGAATTAAAATTTTGGTAATTTAATTATTGGCAAACATGCGCAATTAGTGTCTCAATACATACCTTAAGTTTCAATACTACTTTTTCAATATTTCTGGCTTTTGCTGTCTCAACTCCCGCCGCCACTGGAAATTTGGGGCTTTTAATTTGTTTTCTTTAATTACTGTCTACAGCGAGCTTACATATTAAATTTGAACAACGTCCTAACTCTTTTCTAACATTGCCCCCAGAAATTCGCGCCGCTACTGAACTCAAGTTTCAAATTTCCAACTATTAAAAAATGTGCACAATTATGATCTCAATACACACACTAAATTTCAGTTTTCTATCTTTTCTAGTTCGTCAGATATTTGCAAAAGTATTTTTTTGAATTTTCCAGTTTTTCCAAAATTACGGGTTTCCAGGAAATTCAGGGAAAAATTCAGGGACGTAGAAAGTCTTAGAAATTCGTCCTTTACATAATATTAAAATTTAAAAAACTTTGTAGGCGTTGTTTAGAAGATACCATATACGATTTTGTTACCGGAAATATATATATATATATATATATAAATATCTATGAGTTCTAATGAGTTTTCCATTTTAAATTGGAACATTACGAACATTATAATAGTAAGATCTAGTACTAAAGCTTCGCCCCGTCGCAAAGCGATGTGTATATATTACTAATGAATAAATAAAAGTTATTTGCTAAATTGATAATAATGCAAAATATTATTTTTAAGTAATTTTCGCTAAAATGTTTCATTTTTTTATTTTTTATGTTTTTCTATTAGACCAGGGTAGAAGCCGTCAAAAATAATTAAAAACATAAAAAAATTAAAGTAGAATGAAACCTATTGGAAATGGAAGGGAATACTACTAAAATGAAAGGAAAAATAAATTACAGTCGATCTGAGGTTGGGAAGGGGTAGGGGGTGAGGTTTTAAGGGTAAAAATCGGTAAATCTCGATTTCCGGCAAAACTACAAGTCCTTTTGAAAAAAGTTAAATGGCAAAGTTGTAGATAATAAAAAGATCTACAACTTTTGTATCTACACTTTTACTCCATAACCTCAAAATTCATGTAAAAAATCGAAAAAACCACATTTTTTTTTTTTATTTATATCTTTTACAAAAAATTGAGGCTGTTTACTTTGTTTAAAAATAACTGTCTACAGCGAGCCTACATATTAAATTTGAACGTCCTAACTCTATTCTAACATTGCCCCCAAAAATTCACGCCGCTACTGAACTTAAATTTCAAATTTCCAACTATTGGCAAATGTGCACAATTATGATCTCAATACAGAAACCAAATTTCAGTTTTCTATCTTTTCTAGTTCGTCAGATATTCGCAAAAGTATTTTTTCGAATTTTTCAGTTTTTCCACGGAAATTTAGGGAAAAATTCAGGGACGTTGAAAGTCTTAGAAATTTGTCCTTTACATAATATCAAAATTTGAAAAACTTTGTAGGCGCCGTTTAGAAGATACCATATACGATTTTGTTACCGGATATATATATATATATATATATATATATATATATATATATATATAATATATATATATATATATATATATATATATATATATATAATATATATATATATATATATATATATATATATATATATTATATATATATATATATATATATATATACCGCTCTATATATATAGCATCCTATATTTCTATGAGTTCTTATGAGTTTTCCATGTTAAATTGGAACATTGCGAACATTATAAATTGTAGAAGGTACACATATTATATCTTATAACCTGAACCGCGAGATACATTTGCCTAATGTCATAACTAATATTAACTAAAGTATAAAATCAAATAATATGTAATTCAATAGCGTACTTTTAAAATAAATGTTACCTAAAAAAGTTCTGATGTTTTGCTGTGTCTTTTGATATAAATAAAGGTCCTTCGCAACTAAATTGTGCGACCACTAAGCTATTGAAAGGAACTGAGTGACATTTGGCGTTCGAGAACTTAGATACCGCCGACAGATCACATATACGCCTTAGCCAGTCTATAGGGTCCAAGCTCTACAAACAACTAGTATTGAAACAAATACATCGTTAATATGTAACATGATAAGTACTAGTTCTCAGTCTCAACGAGTTTGCAATGTTGTAATCAACAACTTAACCACCTTGATTAGAATTCAAAATGTCTAACTATTGGAAAATGATTTACAACCCAATTTGACTAATTTAAGCAAAAAAGATCTATTAAGCGTATTTATTTTATAGATTTGCTGCTTCTTGCCAGAGAAAACTTGGGAACATTTCGAGACAAGCATGCTTTTGCAATAGAATGGAAAGAACCTATGAAAAGAACTGGAAATATTGTTCTTCGGATCCATGCCAGCTCATTATTTAAATATGCAGCACTTATGGGACAAATAACGGCATTTAACATCCTTTTGAAGAAGTTCGTGAATGACAGTATTGTTTTAGATATCCCAAGGCTCCCACACATAAGAAGGTAAAGATAACACAAAACCGCGTACGTTCTATCCATAAAATCAATAGGTGATGTTAATACTAACTTTGCTTTAGGCCTTAAGTTTCCGTGATCCATTAAAAATCGTTTCTGGTTCCAAGTGAGCTGAGGTAAAACTCTTAATCTTAAAAAGAATTTTAAACTTAAGACCGTGTTTTATATCTTTATTAATTAGTGAAAGTCTCGTTTAATGACTTTCTTTGTCAAGTTATCGATATGACTAATTTTTAATATTATTATATCTTATGTTTTTGCCGTAAGACACTACAATCTTCCGCCTTAATTCTATTAAATTACATTTCTTTTTATTCCCTAGTCTAGTTAATCATTTTTTCTACTTTAAAATAAACTTAAACACTAATAATTCTATTTTGTTGTTACTTTCTCTGTTACTCTCTTTCCTATTTCAGCTCTGCCTTTTCTAATCTTTATTTCTTTCTTTTCTCTACCTCCGCTAATCACTTCTTCCTATCAATACCTCCCTTCAATAACTGCTTTATCTTGTTTTCAGTTTCAATTTATACTCGCATGCATGCTTAATGTGCTCCTTATTTTCTATTGCTTTCTTATATTATTTGCTAATTATTGCTCTTTATATTCCCAGTACTTGCCTTTCTCCTCATTTCCTAATCTAGTCCAGTTCCAATATAAATTAGTACCTCTCTCTTCCATATCCTCTTGTACCTTTCATTATATTTGTTGTTATCAACTTTTGTTATTCTTTCCTACTGTTGCATTTCTCTGTCTCTGCTTCTTAGTTCTTATTCCATCCTCCTATGCCCCTTCTGTCGCCACACTATACCCTTCACAGTATTCCTTTTCGTTCTTCTCCTTACACCCTTCTTCCCACCTTCGTTATCCATTTATTTCTTCGGCTTTTATTGCTCTCCTTCCTGGCACTTGAAGTGCATCTGTCAAACACTAATACCCATTTGACGTATCTTCTTCATCATATTTTTAATATGTGCAACATCATGCTCATCATGAGTCTATCAAACATCCAAAGCGTTCTTTCTTAGATCCTTCCTGTATATTCCTATATTTTTATCGCTCGTTCTTTGCTATTTCTGGTATCTGCGCCTCTTTGCCGTTGCTTACGCCAATTTATATTACTAATGGCGCATGTTGATGCAAATGCATCTAAATATCTAAATTATATATAATTAAATATATATAATTAGATATAATTAAATATCTATATTAAATTATATACTAAATTTTCTAAACTGAAATTAAAGCACGAATTTGACAAATAATAATTTAAAATGTAAATTAAATAATGAATCGTGATACAGTGATCGATTACGTAGTGATAACTCCGGGAGGAGAAAGGAAAGTAGTCAGAATAAAATTGGAAAAAAGAAATGACTCGGATCACATACCGATGGTGGTAGAGTTAGAGGCAAGGAGAGGGAAAGAAAAGGAATGTAAATGGAAAGAAGGCAGCGAAGAAGTTTAAAGAAAAGCTAAAGCGAAGATATGAGGAAAAAGTTGGATCGGAGAAAGTATAGGAAATTGAAGGAGAATTAATGCTGCAATCAATAAAAATGTGGTGAGTGACTAGACCAACTGAAGGAATCAAGTGGTGAAATAGGGAATGGAAAAAAAGGAAAAAAGAACAAAGAAGAGAACTGAAGGTATGGAATAGAGGAGAATCATGCGAAGAAAAGTTTAAGAGGAAACAAAGGGAATAAAGAACAAAATGAGGAAAAAAAAGTTTAAATCAAAGGTTTTAAGGGAGATAAGAGATAAAATCGGAAAGGCAGGCATGAGAATATATAAATAGGTAGAGGCGTAAAAGAAAAAAACATAGCAATTAGATAATAATGGAGGTTTGAGTTAAACATTTCATTGAGTGCTAGGAAGAAAGAAAAGAAATAAGAATTTAAGAAATGGAAATAAAAAAAATAAGAAAAGGAGATACACTAGAAAAAATTTAGAACACAGATACTAAATGTGAAAGAAAGAAAAGATAGAGATGGGTTAAAGAATGAAGCATGGAAAGTAGGACAAGAACTATTTAAAGAAGCGTCTTGTTCGCCGCTGAACGGCGAAGGTGAGGGAATTACACTAATGAACACGGTATACGGAGTATTAGCAGAGATACAGACAGAATACTACAAGAAGAACTACAGCAAAAAGGAAGAAAGGGGAGAAAGGGTTTAGAAAGGGGAGGGATACTTTGGATAGCATATATACGTTAAACTACATAGTTAAATAAAAGCTAAGGTCAAAAGGAGAAAAGACTTTTGCAATGTTCATCGATCTTCAGCGTTCGATATGGTGGAGAGGAAGAAGCTTTGGTAATTAAAGTGACGAAAAAATTTAGATGGGAATCTAATTGAAATAAATTAAGAAATTTATGAAAACACAAAAATAAGTCGATGGTGAAGAGTCAGAGAAGTTTTGGACGGATAGGGGTGTGAGACAAGGTTGGCCTTTAATCCTCGCGCTATTTTCAATTTACATACCAGATATGGAGGATGTAATTAGAAGGGGTCAAGAAGAAGGAATGATGATCCGAAATAACTTAAAAATATGGACCTTAGTTTACACAGACGACATAGCGAAAACAGAAGGAAAATTGAATGAGATGATAGATCGTCTGGGGATATACCTAGACCGGAAAGAGCTAGAGATGAATACGGAAAATATAAAAATTATGGTGTTTCAAAAAAGTAGGAGGGGGAGGTGTAAAAGAGAACGTGGAAATTTAAAGTAGATGAAATAGCAGAGGTAGAGGAGTTTAGGTATCTATGGTGCAGAATTTAAAATACACATAGAAGGGGCTCAGATAAAGAAGGTAACAAAGAAGACGAAGTTAGCGATGGGAAGGGTATGAACAGTAGGGAAAAAGGTGTTTGCTGCGGATATATAAAAGAGGCTATGTATGTTTGTTAGACTCATAACGAGTATGATGCTGTACGAAGCAGAGGTAAGTGGTTGGAAAGAACGAACGAAATTTAAAAAATCTAGGAGAGATACTTAGTTTGAGTGCTAGGGCGGAACAGATGCACGCCGGGATATATGGAAAAAGGAGGAGATGAAACATTACACAATAAGAAACGAAGCAGGGAGGGGGCAATTAGATTCGAGTGGAAAATAGGAAATGCTAAAAGGCGAGATCCTTAGGAAAAGAAGGGAAGAGGAAGGTGAAAGCACAAACCACATAATATAGACTGTTTTTTTAGTACAAATTTCATTATCTACTAATTGAGTGGTGAGACGTACAGCGCTCCTGGACGGCAGGGCATTACAGAATGCGCCAATAGCATATAGCATGCAACCCGCAAATCACACTTTAATTATTATATTTAATTATTCATAAATAAAACAGTTTTTTGTATATTTTATATAAAATTTTATTTATAACATTAATAGGAAAAAAAATTAAAAAATAATTAGAAAAATAAAAAATTATATTAATAATAAATTAAAAATAAATAAATAATAAAATATAAGTCCTTTACTTGAATAATACTCCAAGTATGAAAATAAAAATTAAGTTAATACTAGATAAGTCCTTGATATTAGGAAT
This sequence comes from Panorpa germanica, assembly GCA_963678705.1. Taxonomy (NCBI): domain Eukaryota; kingdom Metazoa; phylum Arthropoda; class Insecta; order Mecoptera; family Panorpidae; genus Panorpa; species Panorpa germanica. The sequence continues at coordinate 2,381,353 of OY783214.1, forward strand.
TATACTTATGGTACCTACATAATTGGAATAGTTTTCATCTGCATACAAATGCAGTTAACATATTAACTTTGCTACATACCATGCTTATATATTATTAACTGCTTTGTTAATATAAGATCCAAATCGGAAGAAGATTTATTGCAACGCATGTTTATAAAATTACATTAAAATAAATCACAAACAATAAACTGTACACAAACTGTACACATATACTCTAGAGGTAGTACACACATACTGTTATAATACGGCATCCAAATAGTGGTTTGGGTTGAAAAAAATAAAAGTATATCTATTTCGTGTTTCCTCTCTCACATCCTAGAACGTTCATTCCTCTTAAAAAGAATCGAAAGATTTGCTCACAGTTGACAGTAAGCAAATAATTATATATATATTATCTTATGTGGTTTGTGGGTGGAAGAGAAGGAACGAAAAGACGAAAGGAGTACTACGAAAGGAACGGAATAGTGATAGAAGTGGCACGGAGAAGAAAATAAAAAGACACAAGTATGTAAGAGGAGAATAGGAATAGAGAATAAAAATCATAATAGAAAATATAATGTTATATAAAGAGATTTGGGAAGGAGATACAAGGAAAAACGAAGAGAAAGAAAAAAGGAAAAAACTTAAAAAAATGAGAACAAAGGACTTGCAGAGTGTTCTAGAGAGAGATAGAAACGCTGGAACATATTAAGTATTCATGACAGAAAAGAGTAAAAAGTAAAAAGAAGCTTGTGCGGTTATTAAAGGGTGGCAATAAAGCAAACCGGTTGATGGCGGAGATAAAGAGAATGAAAGAGGAAAAAGAAGAAAGGGCACAGTCGAAACTAAAGGGTGACTAGCAGGAAGAGAGAAGCAGTAGCGCTTTAACTTTATCTGTTTTGTTTGTGTTTTTATTGTTTCGTTTGGAAAGGGTGAGAATGGGTAGGTAGATAGTATGGAATTAAGCACAGTGATATGTAATTTAATGATATAGTGCGGAAGAATGTAGTGGCTAGTGACAAAACCATTACAATAAAATATTAATAACGTAAATTAAATATTAAAACAGTGAGTGGGAATGGCTTCAAGCAAATGTGCTCCTTTTTCAAGATATTTAAAGTTTTTTTAATTTTTCATAAAAACACCGAACAACTAGACAGTATTTAAAATCTATTTTAAAAAAAGCAACCGCATAAAATTCTTACACTTTACACTTACATTTTGAAATTACGGCTCCGAAACTGTATAACTTTGTCAATTTTTCTAATTTCCTTCGACAAATATTTTGATATTGTGAAAAAATGTCTATGAAAATTGTTCGGCGTGACATTTTAAAAACATTACACTTTACTGGCTATCTAAAAAGATGCAAAACTTATACTATTAGTTTTAAAACATGCTTGATAAAAACAAGAAATTGAGAACAAGAAAATATCATCTAGAGCATCACAATCAGTTAAATTTTGAAATTCTTGAAATAAGAAAAGATCATCAAAATAATAATTTACAATACATTTTCAAAATGTGAGGATCTGTTACTCTGTTAAATAGCGCATCCGCTTTCGTTGAGTTTAACTACACTACTACTTAAATTGCGTCTCTAAAGAAATTTAAACAATATGTCTTAAGATTAAGCCATTGCTTTTTGAACTTTTATGGATAATGATTCATACCATTTTTCAGACAATATGATATTGACCATTTCGTTGAAAACAACAGAGAACTCGCACTTCTCAATACATGGGTAATTCCGATAGGTGAGTATTGCTACATTATTCTGGATGCAAAACAGATTTTACAGTAAATTTATCAATAATATTTTAAAAATCGATCTACTTTTCTACCTGCGCACGCCGATTTATAAATGTATAATTAATTTTTCAAATAAATATAAAATGTAAAGTTTGAAATTAAATTAAATGAAAAGCTGAGCTTTTTGAATAAAGTTTTGTTTTCACGTTTTAAATCTCATAAAATCACTGTTTGCAAGTAAAGATATTCAAAGGGAAAGATCACAAACATCGTTTTCTAAGTGGTATATGAAATTTTGTACGTGAACTACATGTGTAGTTTTGCTTCGCAATTTGGAAAACTCACACTTTGTTACTAGTGGTTATTATAAAACTGCACAAGAGTAAATAAATCAACTTTGATAATAATATTCCAATAAAACTGGACAATCTTATAAAACGGATCTTGTAAAACGACATTTCGTTAAAATCAAGAAAAAATGGAAAAGCTAATATTTAAAAATATTGGGGACAACAGACGGAAAAAGAAATGTGATATGCATAACCTCTATTAAACACCATACGGACATGTTTTCGAGGTCCCAGATGAGTTATAGCCCACAAGTAAGCACATTGCAATATTGTTTTTAATGTGTTTACGATAATAAAAAATTCGGATTTAAAAGAAATATTTCTAAAATGTAACGTTGTTATGAATTCAGCGCCACTTTTAAATTTGACTAGGTTATTGGTAGGCAAAAGGTAACAAGATCGCGCTGGCTATGAGACGAGTCGTGGCGATGAACAGGGGAACGCAGTGATTGAAAGCAATGGCGTTAGATAGAGTGCTCCGTGAATTGAACGAATAATGAATAATTAAAATAATGGTTTTTGGAGTAATTAAGAAAGTAGTTAACATGATGTCTTTATTGGTATGTGCAATAGTTAAATAGATTTGTGAGCAGGATAGATTTTTTGTACTAATATATTTTCGTGATCGATACAGTTAGATGAATTTCTTGGGTGTTGTTTTTTTTTTGGTGAGATAGGGTTTTCTGTCTGGGGGCGCAGCGGCTTTATGTTTTAGATAACACTTGAATCTGCCCCGTGTGGATGGCCATTGAATTATCTTTTTTGCAGGCAAGAAACTTAAGACCCCGATTGTGAAATCAAGTTTATTGTGTTACCGATGATGTCACGACATCCCTATTGTTCATGGGATCATTCTTCATAGGAGTAGTATTTTCTTTGTAAATTGTTTATTTAACGATCATCTGTGGGTATTTATCAATAAGTAATTTATTTAAATGTCTAAAGAGATATTTAATCATATCATCTATTTTTTCTTTGGTTTGACTCTGGATGCAATTTGCACATTAAGTCATTACATTCAAAAAAATATTAATGATATGATTATTCTATATTAATCGCTCATATTCCATATACTACTTGTATATATTTGTTCCTGGTGAATTAATATTTTTAATATTGTATACACTAAATGTAGTTTTATTAAAATACATAAAGATAATCAAGTTTGTTATATATATGTAAAACCTTAGTTTATAATATTTTTATTGTAAGTAGTCAAACCTCCAAATTGTGATGCGCAACTCGATTATATTGCTATGTTATATTACTTTTTAAAATCGGAATTGTTGAAAAATGCAGATTATTAAATAGCTGTGTCCACTTTGCATTTATTTTATGTTGTGGTTTTTGATTTTATATTTTCAGGTGAATCTTCTGTTAACCTGTTCGTTTATTTCGTGACGGCGTTAACATCCCCGTAGAAAACTTCGTTACAATATGAATGTGAAAGTTTACACTTAAGTGACCAGTATTTAGATGAGATTTCAGAACGGACAATGCCTGCACACAATTACACTAATAGCAATCCGCCAGCGAGACATAGGACAAACTGCTGAAATGTTTTCAAAAAAAAAAATTCAAATAAAACGTTTAATGCTGACCAATTTACTAATTAAATTTGAGAATAAATGTGGAAGATTTGAGATTGTACAGGATAAAGAGAAAATTGAGATATTAAAATATCACCAAGAAAAGCAATGCCTAGATTGGTATAGCAGCATGGTAATTAAATTGACGGTAAATTCCGAGTGGGCAGTATGGAAGGACAACTTCTGTGAAACATATGGAAATCAAGTTTGGTCACAAGTAAAATACGCATTTACATTTAAATTTTAAGCTAGATCATTACTAGATTATGCCAGATAAAAGGAGACTCTTATTGAAGGTCAACAAGCATATCGACACCCAAACAATGCCACTTGTAAAATCGGACTATGGACTATGTAAAATCAACCGCACGCCTATAAAATGAAATTAGAAAACACGAATGTGTAGCGAACAAAAACAATTTCTGAAAGAATAAAAGAAATACTTACAACTGTAAAGGCAAGTCTGACAAAATCAAACCATGTAAAAATTGTATAAATTTAAATAAAGTTATTTAGTTCCATCCTGAAAAGTTCAAACAGACAGAAGAATACAGTCATAAAGAAAAATATAAAGATACCGTAAACAATTAAGTGATAGATGTTAAACATAAGTATAAAGATAAAAAAAAACAAATAATAACACCAATAATTAAAGTCAAACTATTATTAGATGCACAATTAGAAATATTTGGCATATTTGATTCAAGCTCAAACGTTTTTATTATTAACTCCAAATTTAATTTAAAACAGGCTGAGTTAGATTATACCAAGGAAGCTTTAATAAAATCCATCGAATGTAATAATTTTAAAATTATTAAAGTTCAAAGACTTAGCAAGAAAGTAATTACTGATAATTGTATTAAGTACGAATCATCGACAACTCCAAAACTGGTTTTCGAAGGTATAAATTTACCTAAATATGTTTATTCCTGAAGAATACGCTGAGCTGTTGAACCATACATCGAACCAACTGTACAATGCTACAAGTGTCTAAAGTATTGCCACACCTCTACCAAATGCCGTTCTCAAATATCTAAATGTCGAGCCTGTGGAAATTCCGAACATGCAGTGTTAACAGGCAACTGCAAGGTGCACAAATTGTAGCGGTTACCACTAAGCAACAGACACACACAACATTAGTTCAAAATAAAATTAAACATGTAATGGCTGATAATGGCAACGAAGTTACTGAAAGGGAAAACACATAGGTTCGACCTACTCCGAAACTATAATGAGATCTTAACACCTATGGTAGGGTGAACAGATAATGATAATTCAATTCCTATTTATAAGCCAAACCCATTAACAATTAACATTAATCCTCCAACACCCAAAACCCAAAATAAAATATCCAATTTTCCATCAACATCTCACATTCAACAAAATGAAAGAAGACGCTTAACCAGCAGGGGGTCAGTAGAATCTTAAATATTGAAAAGGAATTACAGACTTTAACAGAATCTAAAAAAACAACCTAAATCCTAAAAATTCTACATTAATTAGAACTAATAACATAACACAAATAAATATTCATCCTGAGCCCTTGTGTTCAAAAAATATAAAGAAAAGAAAAAAGAATATATAAAAGTTGAAATACAAAATAGAGGTCATTGAGGAAGTAGAAGAATTTAGATATCTGGGTTACACATTTAAAAAGAACAATGGAGAAGAGGCTCAGATAAAGAGGTAGCAAAAAAGGCGGAGTTAGCAATGCGACTGATGTGGAGATTAGGAGAAAAGGTATTTGGTGGGGACATACAAAAGAGACTATGGATGTTCGACAGAATGATAATCAGTATGATGATGTATGGTACAGACATATAGGGGTGGAAGGAGCAAGAGAAGTTGGAAAGAATACAGGAGAGATACATTAAATGGATACTAGGGCTGGACAGGTGCACGCCAGGATAGATGATCATGGAAGAGCTAAAAAGGAATAAGATAAGAATTAAAGCAGGTGGAAGAGAGTAGGTGAGGAGAGCGGGTTCTGGCTTAAATCATACTATGAGTTGGAAATTATTGGAGTGAGGATGCATTTAGGTCACGATATGCAGAGGGGGCGTGGCTAGACTTGGAAGAATGTAAAAGGGGGGTAAGGGTGGGGTAAGGAGTGAGGTGGCGTGGCTAGACAATGGGGGGTAATAGTTGGGATAATATGAAAGAGTGAGATAGCGATATTAATTATTACGTGTATAATAATTAATATCTAATGGTAAAGAGTGAGATACCGATATTAATTCTTATGTTTGATTTGTTATTGGTTATAAGATTATGACAGTGTTAAATTATTTATAACAGTGTATTTATAGCGCATTCCTTCGAAATTTGCAAACAGCACATGTTCTCATGAAACTTTAGGCACAAGAGCATTACTTCGAATGTAACTTGAAGCACACGTGTTAGCCGGCGTCAGCACATTTCTCATGAGAACTTTGTATATAAATTATTCTTATGGGAACGTGTTGAATACAAGCGAATATTTTCCAAACGTAGACAAATTTTTTTGTTATACATTTTATGTTTTAGTTAAATGTAGGGCCGGATTGGGTATTGTTGTATTAGATTATTTATTTAAGTATACTAAAAGTTATAATATACGTACATTATATCATTGATGATTCTCAAAGCATACAGTTATTTTTTAATGTGTTGTAATAATCATAAAGTCTTATAAGTCAGACAATGGTGTTGTTTTACATATATGAGGTTATAACACCACAGTAACTGTTAAAATAGTAGGAGGATATTTTATTATACAAATTTATTAGGTAGCGGTTTGATCCATATGTATGAGGCTATATAGGTTGTGGATAATAGTAGAATCACAATTAGCTAAACCAATAGTAGGAGAATATTTTATTATACAAATTTATTAGGTAGCGGTTTGATCCATATGTATGAGGCTATAAAGGTTGTGGATAATAGTAGAATCACAATTAGCTAAACCAAAAGCTCTAACTTAAGTTGAAACAAACTTTTTAAAATAAAACTGCTCGACGGGTCGGGGGCCCCGAGAATTTTATTTATTTTGAATGCGCGGGGATGATAGAATTAAGAATTGATAGTCTGATGGTAAATATATTATAGTATTAAATAAGTAAAGTGCTACCCTGTTAAATTTTTATTAAGAATTGATAGTCTGATGATAAATATATTATAGTATTAAATAAGTAAAGTGCTACCCTGTTAAATTTTTATATTATAATTTATATATAAGTGTAAGAATATGATTGTGTTACATTAAGTATTGTGCAGTTTGTTTATTAAAATTGTCTTGCAAAGTCTTGTTTTGAGTTAGTTCTTTTTAAATAACTTGTGTTTTTAAATAATTTAGTGGCTATATAGTGCTATTTTAAAAAAAAAAAAAAATTTTATCAATAATTTCAGTTTGGAAGTGGATAATTATGCGGTAAGTAAATTTTGTATAAGATTTTGTATGTTTACAATAAATTTAATAGTAGTTTTCAAATATTTACAGGTGTCTATAGCAGTTTCAACCGTTTGAACCCTTTTAGACTGTCATACTTATGAGCAAACAGTTAGGTAAGTTAATTTTTAATACTTTTTAGATAATTTTAATTTAGTTATAATAATAACAGTTTTAAATGTCAACAGAATATTGCTGTGCATATCTGTATTCCGATGATACATTGGATTATACGTGTCCAACAATAGTTCATCCTGGAGTACAAGTAAGTTCTACTTCTTTTGCTTTAGTATTTCAAATCCTTATTTATTTACATAATATTTATTTATAGTTATGCAATCTTCATATGAAAGAGCGTGCGATTGATTGTAACAACTACCACCTTGCAGAAAGAATCTTGGGACAATAATTTTTATGAGTGTTTTATTAAAAATAATATAAATAACCATATTGATTTAAATAATAATTTTAGCCATATATCATCAAAAATAAACTTGGAACTGTTGGAACAAGAAATAAAAATTTTGTGCATAGACTTTTTTAAAATTAAATTATACAATAACGCTCAAGAATATATATATATATATATATATATATATATATATATAACTTATCAAAAAAATGGAATCGATTTTTGATTTGGAAGATTTTTCATTACCTGAATTATTAAATTCAGATATTCATATTGATGATAGCGAGCTATTAAATTTAGATATTGACCCTTCGCTTTTTGATGAAGATTTTTCATTACCTGAGTTATTAAATTCAGATATTCATATTGATGATGGCGAGCTATTAAATTTAGATATTGACCCTTTGCTTTTTGATGAAGATTTTTCATTACCTGAATTATTAAATTCAGATATTCATATTGATGATAGCGAGCTATTAAATTTAGATATTGACCCTTCGCTTTTTGATGAAGATTTTTCATTACCTGAGTTATTTAATTCAGATATTGAGATACAGAATATGTCTGAAGAAGTTATTGAAATATTAGACTCTGACGATGAAATTGTAGAGGTGTTAGACTCTGATGACGAAATAAATTGTACTAAAATGATATATTATTAAAAATTATAATAATTTCAAACATGTCGTATATATTAGAAGAAATATCAAAACTATTGTAATTACTTAATTTATAATATATAAAAATTTAAAATGTATATAATTCTTTTATTTATTTATTTATTTATTTATTAGGGTATAACTACATCCATTAGAATCATAATATAACATATAATTACAATTACAACAGTTTCTTATTTGACATGGAGGTCCATCTCTTTGTATTCTTCCTTTGTTATAATGTTTGTAGCATAACCGACGCTCCTGCATATAGTGATCTTCTTTTAAATGCGGCTCTTTATCATAGTATGATTTTTGGAAATTAGCATACATTTCATATGCTATTGCATACTTATTATTGTCATAATCAAGATTAAGATTATCATAAGGGTACACATCAGAATTTAAGTATAGTTTTACGTTTCTTAAGGTACAAGTGTGAAATTTACTCATATCCTTTGTAATATCGTCTTTACCTTCTCTTTATAACCCTAATATAACATAACGTGGCTTTTCAAGTGCTGTAGATGTTTTAATAGACCAAGATTGATTTGTCGTGCGTGGCAACGCTGGATATTCGTACAAGTCCCAACTTCGAAAGCCAATATACAATGATTTATCGAGTTCTATTGTTTGTAATAATTCTAATTTCTTTTTGTCTGATACATTTATATGAGGCATACACCATTGTATTTTGTCAATGACTACTTTTGGTAATACATCTTTAGCTGCTGCTATCCAAAGTGCGTTATTATCGTTTTTTGATCGAATTAATATTAATTCATGCTTTTACTGGTAATATAATTTTTTTAAAGTCTTCACAGAACCCAAATATTGTTTTAAGAGGAATACAAACTTACTTATATCGCGTTTTATAGTTTCATAAATATCTGATGTGATAATTTCATATATTAACGAGTCAGTATCAATATATAATAACTTTAAATTATTATTAAAAAATTCTTTTTGCATATAATTATAATAAAAATCATACATTACTGTTTTAGATAAATCTAATATTGAAAAGCCAACATATATATAGGTTTATTAAATGTAATATTAGGTTTTAAAAGTATTATACCAGAGATAGAAATTTAAATATATATATATATAAAATGAAAGTAACATATATAACTGGCTTAGAAATCAAACCTAAAGGTATCCAAATATAAAATTTCTTTTTCTTCTTCTTCTGGTTATACCAGGATTTTTATTTGAATCAATTTCAACCGAATTTATTTCATATTTTATACTTTCAAATAGGTATAAAATACCATTTAATATGAAAACAGGTGTAGATTTTGAAGTGTCCTTTTGTTTTACCTTCAATGTATAAGTAAGATTCCGAGGGTAATGTATATACATTATGTTGATTTATTGGTATACGAATTTCGTCATTATATTCATAGCTGGTTGTGTTATATGGACTGTATGAATGTATTTCATATTGGCTTAATGATTCGTCAAAGAGAATTTTATCTTCAATATGAGTTTACATTCAAATTACATTCCCATATAATATTTTCATATATAAAGATTAAATATTTAAAACGTATTTTATTACTTTATAACACATGCCTGGTTAAACAATGAAGTTTATAAAGCAAAAAGAAACTCTTTCTGTAAAAAATATTGATAATCAAAGTAATAATTACACTAATAATTCAAAACATGGATCACTATTACCAAATGACATTAGATGCATTATTTGTGGACCTTCAAACTGTGGAAAAACTAATGTTATGTTATGTTTAATCTAATTGAACATCCAAATGGGTTGCGATTTAAAAATATATACATTTATTCAAAATCTTTATATCAACCAAAATATAAAATATTACAACAAATTATGAAGAATATTAATGGTATGGGATACTATACATACACTGACAATGAAGAGATTATTAGACCTGAAGATGCTAGCCCAAATTCTATATTCATATTTGATGATGTTGCTTGCGATAAACAAAATAATATTCGAAATTTTTTTAGCATAGACCGTCATAATTTGATAGACTCTTTCTATTTATGTCAGACTTACAGCAAAATTCCAAAGCAATTAATACGGGGTAATACTAATTTTATTATATTATTCAAGCAAGATGACTTAAATTTAAAGCATATATATATATATATATATTATATATATATATATATATATATATATATATATATATATATATATATATATGATCATGTTAACTTTGACTTTCCAAGTTTTCTAGAGTTTAAACAAGTTTGTAATTTATGTTGGAATTCAAATAAATATTCCTTTATGGTAATAGATAAAAATAGTGACTTAAATAACGGGCGATACAGAAGAGGATTTGATATGTTTTTAGATATAACCAAGTAATCTTTACAATAATATTAGTGATATATGGAGATTTTGAAACATTATTAAAACCCATTAGTACTTGTTATCCTGAAACTAATACATCATTTTCAAATAATATTCAAATTCATGAACCATATTCTTTTGCTTATTATATTAAATGTTCCTTTAATGATTCCTTAAGTAAGTTTGTTACGTACAGAGGTATTAATTGCGTTAAAGTATTTATTGAAACAATAACTGAAGACGCTAAACAAATTTATAAAGTCTTAAATAAAGTGAAGCCTTTAAATAAATTATCTAATTGGCAAAAACAGGAATATGATGAAGCTTCTATTTACCATATTTGTGAAGGTATCCTCAATGGTGATAAAGTGTTAGATCATTGTCACTTAACTGGTAATTACCGAGGAGATGCTCATAATCATTACAATTTAAAATTTACAATTCCAAAGTTTATACCTGTCATATTCCATAACTTAAGTAATTACGATAGCCATATAATTGTAAAAGAATTAGGTAATGATAGTGAAAAAATTGAAGTTATTTCAGAAAATAAGGAAAAGTATATATCTTTTACGAAACATATTTTGGTGGAATCAAAAGTCGATAAAAATGATAAAGTTCATAACTGCTATATTAAACTTAGATTTATTGATTCTTTACGATTTATGCATTCTAGTTTAGAAACACTTGCAAAAAATTTATTATCAGAACAATTTTTCGAATTAAAAAAATTCTATCCGAATGAAAATCATTTTAATTTATTAAAACGTAAAGGTGTATTTCCTTATGAATATGTAAATAGTAGGGATATGCTTAATGAATCTGACTTGCCATCTCAAAATAATTTTTATAGCTCACTTAATGGCTGTAATATATCTGACGATGATTACAATCATGCCAAAATGGTTTGGTATGCATTTGAAATGAAAACATTGGGGAATATTCAGACTTATATTTAAAGATCGATGTTCTGTTGTTAACAGATATTTTTGAAAATTTTCGAGATGTGTGCTATAAAACATATAATTTAGATCCCTGTCAATATTATACAGCACCAGGACTTTCTTGGGATGCTATGTTAAAGTATACAAGTATTGAATTAGAACTTTTAACAGATATTGATATGTTACATTTTATTAAAAAAGGTATAAGAGGTGGAATATCACAATGCTCTCACAGACATGGAATTGCAAATAATAAATATATGTCCAATTATGATTCAAATAAAGATTCTCAATATTTAATGTATTGGGATGCAAATAACTTATATGGTTGGGTTATGAGTCAATATTTACCACATGAGGGATTTAAATGGTTAGATACATATAAATTACAAACATTTAATGTAGAAGCTATTGAAGATAACTCAGATGTTGGTTATATATTAGAAGTCGATTTAAGATATCCTAATTATTTGCACGATGAACACAATGATCTACCTTTCTGTGCTGAAAATATTAAACCACCTTGCATTAAAACAAATGACGTTAAATTAATACCAAATCTAAATAACAAGTATAATTATGTGCTTCACTATAGATCGTTAAAGCAATGTCTTAAAAATAATCTGAAAATAGATAAAATTCATAGAATTTTGGAATTTAAACAGTCTGATTGGTTAAAAAGTTATATTGATCTAAATAAATTAAAAAGAAAGAACTCTGCAAATACGTTTGAGAAAGACTTTTTTAAATCAATGAATAATTCAGTTTATGGGAAAACAATGAAGAATGTAGATAAACTTGTCGATGTAAAGTTAATAACTCATTGGGATAATATAGGACATAAAATGGGTGCTAATACACTTATAAGTAAACCAAACTATCATAGTTGTTCTATATTTCATGAAAACTTAAAGTTTTTTATAATAAACCATTGTATTTAGGATTAAGTGTACTTGATATATCAAAAACTTTAATATACGATTTTCATTATGATTTCATCAAAAAAGTCTATAAAGGTAATGCTAAATTGTTGTATACAGATACAGATTCATTAATATATCAAATTAAAACAGATGATATATATGACGATATTAAGTGTAATCTAGATAAATTTGATACATCTAATTATCCATTTAATAATGAATTTTCATTACCTTTAATGAACAAAGCTAAATTAGGCTTAATGAAAGATGAATGCGCGGGTAGTATAATTTGGGAGTTTGTTGGGTTAAGGTCAAAAATGTATGCAATTGATATTGAGGGTTCATGCACAGCTAAAGCAAAAGGAATTAAGAAAAATATTGTAAACAAATTCAATATTAAAGATTATGTAAATTGTTTATCTCAGGATAACATATTATTGATCATCAATATTAAAGATTATGTAAATTGTTTATCTCAGGATAACATATTATTGATCATCAATATTAAAGATTATGTAAATTGTTTATCTCAGGATAACATATTATTGATCACAATGAATACCTTTAAATCGATTAAGCATACAATTTATACTCAAATGATAAGTAAAGTAGGTCTTAGTGGAAATGATAATAAAAGATATGTATTAACTGATGGTATAAGTACTTTAGCACATGGACATTATAAAATTTAGTACTAATTTTAAGTTAAGTTTAAGTTTTGTATAAATTTATATCTACGTAATTCAACGTAACTTGAACGTAATGGGAACGTAACTTGAACGTAATTCAACGTAATGGGAACGTAACTTGGAACGTAATTCAACGTATGCATACATAAAGTGGATGACAATTGTATACGTTATATGCAGGAGCAGTACCCAACTTGAACGTACTGGGAACGTAACTTGAACGTACTAGGAACGTAACTTGCATGAACGTACTGGGAACTACGTTCCCATTACGTTTAAGTTACGTTCCCAGTACGTTCAAAAATGCTTGATGACAATTGTATACGTTATATGCAGGAGCAGTACCCAACTTGAACGTACTGGGAACGTAACTTGAACGTACTGGGAACGTAACTTGAACGTAATGGGAACGTAACTTGAACGTAATGGGAACGTAACTTGGAACGTAATTCAACGTAAGCTTACGTTGAATTACGTTCTTACGTTCCCAGTACGTTCATGCAAGTTACGTTCCTAGTACGTTCAAGTTACGTTCCCAGTACGTTTAAGTTGGGTACTGCTCCTGCATATAACGTATACAATTGTCATCCACTTTATGTATGCATACGTTGAATTACGTTCCAAGTTACGTTCCCATTACGTTGAATTACGTTCAAGTTACGTTCCCATTACGTTCAAGTTACGTTGAATTACGTAGATATAAATTTATACAAAACTTAAACTTAACTTAAAATTAGTACTAAATTTTATAATGTCCATGTGCTAAAGTACTTATACCATCAGTTAATACATATCTTTTATTATCATTTCCACTAAGACCTACTTTACTTATCATTTGAGTATAAATTGTATGCTTAATCGATTTAAAGGTATTCATTGTGATCAATAATATGTTATCCTGAGATAAACAATTTACATAATCTTTAATATTGATGATCAATAATATGTTATCCTGAGATAAACAATTTACATAATCTTTAATATTGATGATCAATAATATGTTATCCTGAGATAAACAATTTACATAATCTTTAATATTGAATTTGTTTACAATATTTTTCTTAATTCCTTTTGCTTTAGCTGTGCATGAACCCTCAATATCAATTGCATACATTTTTGACCTTAACCCAACAAACTCCCAAATTATACTACCCGCGCATTCATCTTTCTTTAAGCCTAATTTAGCTTTGTTCATTAAAGGTAATGAAAATTCATTATTAAATGGATAATTAGATGTATCAAATTTATCTAGATTACACTTAATATCGTCATATATATCATCTGTTTTAATTTGATATATTAATGAATCTGTATCTGTATACAACAATTTAGCATTACCTTTATAGACTTTTTTGATGAAATCATAATGAAAATCGTATATTAAAGTTTTTGATATATCAAGTACACTTAATCCTAAATACAATGGTTTATTATAAAAAACTTTAAGTTTTCATGAAATATAGAACAACTATGATAGTTTGGTTTACTTATAAGTGTATTAGCACCCATTTTATGTCCTATATTATCCCAATGAGTTATTAACTTTACATCGACAAGTTTATCTACATTCTTCATTGTTTTCCCATAAACTGAATTATTCATTGATTTAAAAAAGTCTTTCTCAAACGTATTTGCAGAGTTCTTTCTTTTTAATTTATTTAGATCAATATAACTTTTTAACCAATCAGACTGTTTAAATTCCAAAATTCTATGAATTTTATCTATTTTCAGATTATTTTTAAGACATTGCTTTAACGATCTATAGTGAAGCACATAATTATACTTGTTATTTAGATTTGGTATTAATTTAACGTCATTTGTTTTAATGCAAGGTGGTTTAATATTTTCAGCACAGAAAGGTAGATCATTGTGTTCATCGTGCAAATAATTAGGATATCTTAAATCGACTTCTAATATATAACCAACATCTGAGTTATCTTCAATAGCTTCTACATTAAATGTTTGTAATTTATATGTATCTAACCATTTAAATCCCTCATGTGGTAAATATTGACTCATAACCCAACCATATAAGTTATTTGCATCCCAATACATTAAATATTGAGAATCTTTATTTGAATCATAATTGGACATATATTTATTATTTGCAATTCCATGTCTGTGAGAGCATTGTGATATTCCACCTCTTATACCTTTTTTAATAAAATGTAACATATCAATATCTGTTAAAAGTTCTAATTCAATACTTGTATACTTTAACATAGCATCCCATGAAAGTCCTGGTGCTGTATAATATTGACAGGGATCTAAATTATATGTTTTATAGCACACATCTCGAAAATTTTCAAAAATATCTGTTAACAACAGAACATCGATCTTTAAATATAAGTCTGAATATTCCCCAATGTTTTCATTTCAAATGCATACCAAACCATTTTGGCATGATTGTAATCATCGTCAGATATATTACAGCCATTAAGTGAGCTATAAAAATTATTTTGAGATGGCAAGTCAGATTCATTAAGCATATCCCTACTATTTACATATTCATAAGGAAATACACCTTTACGTTTTAATAAATTAAAATGATTTTCATTCGGATAGAATTTTTTTAATTCGAAAAATTGTTCTGATAATAAATTTTTTGCAAGTGTTTCTAAACTAGAATGCATAAATCGTAAAGAATCAATAAATCTAAGTTTAATATAGCAGTTATGAACTTTATCATTTTTATCGACTTTTGATTCCACCAAAATATGTTTCGTAAAAGATATATACTTTTCCTTATTTTCTGAAATAACTTCAATTTTTTCACTATCATTACCTAATTCTTTTACAATTATATGGCTATCGTAATTACTTAAGTTATGGAATATGACAGGTATAAACTTTGGAATTGTAAATTTTAAATTGTAATGATTATGAGCATCTCCTCGGTAATTACCAGTTAAGTGACAATGATCTAACACTTTATCACCATTGAGGATACCTTCACAAATATGGTAAATAGAAGCTTCATCATATTCCTGTTTTTGCCAATTAGATAATTTATTTAAAGGCTTTACTTTATTTAAGACTTTATAAATTTGTTTAGCGTCTTCAGTTATTGTTTCAATAAATACTTTAACGCAATTAATACCTCTGTACGTAACAAACTTACTTAAGGAATCATTAAAGGAACATTTAATATAATAAGCAAAAGAATATGGTTCATGAATTTGAATATTATTTGAAAATGATGTATTAGTTTCAGGATAACAAGTACTAATGGGTTTTAATAATGTTTCAAAATCTCCATATATCACTAATATTATTGTAAAGATTACTTGGTTATATCTAAAAACATATCAAATCCTTTTCTGTATCGCCCGTTATTTAAGTCACTATTTTTATCTATTACCATAAAGGAATATTTATTTGAATTCCAACATAAATTACAAACTTGTTTAAACTCTAGAAAACTTGGAAAGTCAAAGTTAACATGATCATCATATATATATATATATATATATATATATATATATATATATATATATGCTTTAAATTTAAGTCATCTTGCTTGAATAATATAATAAAATTAGTATTACCCCGTATTAATTGCTTTGGAATTTTGCTGTAAGTCTGACATAAATAGAAAGAGTCTATCAAATTATGACGGTCTATGCTAAAAAAATTTCGAATATTATTTTGTTTATCGCAAGCAACATCATCAAATATGAATATAGAATTTGGGCTAGCATCTTCAGGTCTAATAATCTCTTCATTGTCAGTGTATGTATAGTATCCCATACCATTAATATTCTTCATAATTTGTTGTAATATTTTATATTTTGGTTGATATAAAGATTTTGAATAAATGTATATATTTTTAAATCGCAACCCATTTGGATGTTCAATTAGATTAAACATAACATAACATTAGTTTTTCCACAGTTTGAAGGTCCACAAATAATGCATCTAATGTCATTTGGTAATAGTGATCCATGTTTTGAATTATTAGTGTAATTATTACTTTGATTATCAATATTTTTTACAGAAAGAGTTTCTTTTTGCTTTATAAACTTCATTGTTTAACCAGGCATGTGTTATAAAGTAATAAAATACGTTTTAAATATTTAATCTTTATATATGAAAATATTATATGGGAATGTAATTTGAATGTAAACTCATATTGAAGATAAAATTCTCTTTGACGAATCATTAAGCCAATATGAAATACATTCATACAGTCCATATAACACAACCAGCTATGAATATAATGACGAAATTCGTATACCAATAAATCAACATAATGTATATACATTACCCTCGGAATCTTACTTATACATTGAAGGTAAAACAAAAGACACTTCAAAATCTACACCTGTTTTCATATTAAATGGTATTTTATACCTATTTGAAAGTATAAAATATGAAATAAATTCGGTTGAAATTGATTCAAATAAAAATCCTGGTATAACCAGAAGAAGAAGAAAAAGAAATTTTATATTTGGATACCTTTAGGTTTGATTTCTAAGCCAGTTATATATGTTACTTTCATTTTATATATATATATATTTAAATTTCTATCTCTGGTATAATACTTTTAAAACCTAATATTACATTTAATAAACCTATATATATGTTGGCTTTTCAATATTAGATTTATCTAAAACAGTAATGTATGATTTTTATTATAATTATATGCAAAAAGAATTTTTTAATAATAATTTAAAGTTATTATATATTGATACTGACTCGTTAATATATGAAATTATCACATCAGATATTTATGAAACTATAAAACGCGATATAAGTAAGTTTGTATTCCTCTTAAAACAATATTTGGGTTCTGTGAAGACTTTAAAAAAATTATATTACCAGTAAAAGCATGAATTAATATTAATTCGATCAAAAAACGATAATAACGCACTTTGGATAGCAGCAGCTAAAGATGTATTACCAAAAGTAGTCATTGACAAAATACAATGGTGTATGCCTCATATAAATGTATCAGACAAAAAGAAATTAGAATTATTACAAACAATAGAACTCGATAAATCATTGTATATTGGCTTTCGAAGTTGGGACTTGTACGAATATCCAGCGTTGCCACGCACGACAAATCAATCTTGGTCTATTAAAACATCTACAGCACTTGAAAAGCCACGTTATGTTATATTAGGGTTATAAAGAGAAGGTAAAGACGATATTACAAAGGATATGAGTAAATTTCACACTTGTACCTTAAGAAACGTAAAACTATACTTAAATTCTGATGTGTACCCTTATGATAATCTTAATCTTGATTATGACAATAATAAGTATGCAATAGCATATGAAATGTATGCTAATTTCCAAAAATCATACTATGATAAAGAGCCGCATTTAAAAGAAGATCACTATATGCAGGAGCGTCGGTTATGCTACAAACATTATAACAAAGGAAGAATACAAAGAGATGGACCTCCATGTCAAATAAGAAACTGTTGTAATTGTAATTATATGTTATATTATGATTCTAATGGATGTAGTTATACCCTAATAAATAAATAAATAAATAAATAAAAGAATTATATACATTTTAAATTTTTATATATTATAAATTAAGTAATTACAATAGTTTTGATATTTCTTCTAATATATACGACATGTTTGAAATTATTATAATTTTTAATAATATATCATTTTAGTACAATTTATTTCGTCATCAGAGTCTAACACCTCTACAATTTCATCGTCAGAGTCTAATATTTCAATAACTTCTTCAGACATATTCTGTATCTCAATATCTGAATTAAATAACTCAGGTAATGAAAAATCTTCATCAAAAAGCGAAGGGTCAATATCTAAATTTAATAGCTCGCTATCATCAATATGAATATCTGAATTTAATAATTCAGGTAATGAAAAATCTTCATCAAAAAGCAAAGGGTCAATATCTAAATTTAATAGCTCGCCATCATCAATATGAATATCTGAATTTAATAACTCAGGTAATGAAAAATCTTCATCAAAAAGCGAAGGGTCAATATCTAAATTTAATAGCTCGCTATCATCAATATGAATATCTGAATTTAATAATTCAGGTAATGAAAAATCTTCCAAATCAAAAATCGATTCCATTTTTTTGATAAGTTATATATATATATATATATATATATATATATATATATATATATTCTTGAGCGTTATTGTATAATTTAATTTTAAAAAAGTCTATGCACAAAATTTTTATTTCTTGTTCCAACAGTTCCAAGTTTATTTTTGATGATATATGGCTAAAATTATTATTTAAATCAATATGGTTATTTATATTATTTTTAATAAAACACTCATAAAAATTATTGTCCCAAGATTCTTTCTGCAAGGTGGTAGTTGTTACAATCAATCGCACGCTCTTTCATATGAAGATTGCATAACTATAAATAAATATTATGTAAATAAATAAGGATTTGAAATACTAAAGCAAAAGAAGTAGAACTTACTTGTACTCCAGGATGAACTATTGTTGGACACGTATAATCCAATGTATCATCGGAATACAGATATGCACAGCAATATTCTGTTGACATTTAAAACTGTTATTATTATAACTAAATTAAAATTATCTAAAAAGTATTAAAAATTAACTTACCTAACTGTTTGCTCATAAGTATGACAGTCTAAAAGGGTTCAAACGGTTGAAGCTGCTATAGACACCTGTAAATATTTGAAAACTACTATTAAATTTATTGTAAACATACAAAATCTTATACAAAATTTACTTACCGCATAATTATCCACTTCCAAACTGAAATTATTGATAAATTTTTTTTTTTTTTTTAAAATAGCACTATATAGCCACTAAATTATTTAAAAACACAAGTTATTTAAAAAGAACTAACTCAAAACAAGACTTTGCAAGACAATTTTAATAAACAAACTGCACAATACTTAATGTAACACAATCATATTCTTACACTTATATATAAATTATAATATAAAAATTTAACAGGGTAGCACTTTACTTATTTAATACTATAATATATTTATCATCAGACTATCAATTCTTAATAAAAATTTAACAGGGTAGCACTTTACTTATTTAATACTATAATATATTTACCATCAGACTATCAATTCTTAATTCTATCATCCCCGCGCATTCAAAATAAATAAAATTCTCGGGGCCCCCGACCCGTCGAGCAGTTTTATTTTAAAAAGTTTGTTTCAACTTAAGTTAGAGCTTTTGGTTTAGCTAATTGTGATTCTACTATTATCCACAACCTTTATAGCCTCATACATATGGATCAAACCGCTACCTAATAAATTTGTATAATAAAATATCCTCCTACTATTGGTTTAGCTAATTGTGATTCTACTATTATCCACAACCTATATAGCCTCATACATATGGATCAAACCGCTACCTAATAAATTTGTATAATAAAATATCCTCCTACTATTTTAACAGTTACTGTGGTGTTATAACCTCATATATGTAAAACAACACCATTGTCTGACTTATAAGACTTTATGATTATTACAACACATAAAAAAATAACTGTATGCTTTGAGAATCATCAATGATATAATGTACGTATATTATAACTTTTAGTATACTTAAATAAATAATCTAATACAACAATACCCAATCCGGCCCTACATTTAACTAAAACATAAAATGTATAACAAAAAAATTTGTCTACGTTTGGAAAATATTCGCTTGTATTCAACACGTTCCCATAAGAATAATTTATATACAAAGTTCTCATGAGAAATGTGCTGACGCCGGCTAACACGTGTGCTTCAAGTTACATTCGAAGTAATGCTCTTGTGCCTAAAGTTTCATGAGAACATGTGCTGTTTGCAAATTTCGAAGGAATGCGCTATAAATACACTGTTATAAATAATTTAACACTGTCATAATCTTATAACCAATAACAAATCAAACATAAGAATTAATATCGGTATCTCACTCTTTACCATTAGATATTAATTATTATACACGTAATAATTAATATCGCTATCTCACTCTTTCATATTATCCCAACTATTACCCCCCATTGTCTAGCCACGCCACCTCACTCCTTACCCCACCCTTACCCCCCTTTTACATTCTTCCAAGTCTAGCCACGCCCCCTCTGCATATCGTGACCTAAATGCATCCTCACTCCAATAATTTCCAACTCATAGTATGATTTAAGCCAGAACCCGCTCTCCTCACCTACTGAAGAGCAATAAAATATGAGGAGAAAATGAGCAGTGCTGAAAGAAATTTTTCAAGAAAATAAGGGAGGAGAGTATAAAGAATGGGGGGTGGAGGAGGCCTGAAAAAGATAAAAAAAAGTATTTTAACAGGAATGGAATGGCGATCGTGGCAAAGAGAAGAAGAGAAGGAGGCGCAAGTGTGGAAGAGGAGCTAAGAAGAAGCGATAAGGAGATACAGGAACAGGAAAGAATGGAAAAAATCGAGAAAAGCAATTACAATACAAAATATAAAAGGATTTGGGAAAGTAATATACCTCAGAACTTATTAGAAAAAGACATAAAGAACATAAGAAGAACTGGAAGGTTTAGATTGGAAAATGAGGAGAAAAGATACAGATACTAGGAAAGTAGAAAGGAAAGAATGTGTAGAGTATGCGAAATGGAGGACGAAGCACTGGAGCACATTAAGTTTGATTGTAAGGAAAAAGTAGGGAGTGAGATGAATATTGGGCAGCTCTTAAATTTAAAAAAAAATCACCGAAGCCTATTTCTCCTCCAAGACTGACAATAGACAACGAAGAACTTCCATATACAAGACAATTTTATTATTTGGGTATGATTTTTTATGAAAAATTAACCTGAAATTTATATCATGCAATACTTGCGGAAGTGACCAGAAAACACTAATGCATATTTCTTAAACTCTGGGTTAGAAGAGGGTTTCCGCAATTGAGGCACTAGAAGGAATAAAAGATTTTTGGGAAATAAAAGTGTTAATAGAAGGGAAGTTTTAATTTATGATAGTAAACAATGCACACAAGATAGAGAAACTGAGCAAGCAAATAGACGAGATAGTGGAAAGTTAGGTGAAAGTAGTAATAGAACGTGACTTTCACGCGAGGATTTGTGAAAAAATAACATGGACAAAGGATAATGTAATCAATATCGAAAAGAAAAAGATAAGAAGATGATGGAATGGATCGGGAAAATGGATGGATGGGGGAATGAAGAGAAAGCATTCATCTAAGTGAAAACAAAAGGAGAGACAGTGCGTAAATATGCTAAAAGAAAATTGATGGAGGAAGGAGAGATACAAAATCAGCATTCAACATTGGTGAAATTAGTGCATCCGACCATCAGTTTCTAGAGATGGGAGCGATAGGATGGGAAAAAGGATAAGAAATAAAAAATAACAAGAATATATAACAAAGACAGAGAAAAGGAGAATGGGAAAGTGATAAAAGAAAAAATCAGGCAAGCGACGAGGGTAATGGATAAAATATTGAAGGAAGATGCGAAAAAGAAAAATGCAATTGCACTAAGGCAATGATTGATAACATATACGTGCTAAATTATATGATAAGAACTATCAAAGAAGAGAGTGAACGTTTACTGTCTATTCATAGATTTGATGGCTGCGTTTATTATGCTGGACGGAGAAATATCTGGATAGAAGAGAAATTGAGGTGGAAATTATAATAGAAAAAAATGATTTATATAAGAAAGCACGAGTAAGAGTTAGAATAAATACGCAGAATAAAGAAGAAATGTGAGAGATGTTGAAAAGGTTAGAACGGTATTAGAAACGTTAGAACGAAAAGAAGACAAAAATATTGGTAACAATACAAGAAGAGGATGGTAATGAAAGAAGTATAAGTTATCAGAAGTACAAGGAATCAGGCATTTAGCAGAATTTTGGAGGAGAATTTCAACTAAAGGCGCTAATGTGGAGAGCAAATGCAGTGAAGGTGATGAAGTGAAGAGGTTTTTGGAATGGAAGTGAAGAGGAGTATGCGGTTATTTGATACGCTAGTTTGGTGCATGATTATGTACAGAGAGGAAATCTGTCAGAAGGCGGATCAGGAGAAGTACACAACATGGGCACAGATAAATACACACCAAGATACATAATGTTGAAAGAGGTAAAGAGGAACAACTCTATGATAGAGGCAGGGATGAGAGCGATAATGATTTTGTGATTTTTTGATTGGCGTGGATTTAAAATAAAAGAACATCACTTATTCCTAGAAAATCGTTAGTTGTACGAGAAAAAGTCGTAGATAATAATACGAGGTGCAGCTAATAAATAACCAGACAGATGCTATAAAACATTTTATTTTGATTTCATGCATATTAACTTATTGCCACCTTCAATAAACACCCACACAACACTCCATTCGAATCTTCCATTGTTCGAAACAGTACTGGAAGTATTCATTCGCGAGCTCCTACAGGAGGAGTATCGCTTTCTTTTTCACAGATTCAACGGACTTAAATGTTCCTTTTAACAAACCTTTGACATAAGAAACAAATAGAAGTTGCGCGATGCAAGATCCGGTATATATAGCGCATGGTCTAACACTGGGATGTTATATTTTGCTAGAAACATTTTCGATTGTGAGAATGTTCGGTTTTCACTTTTACGCACACTTTTTGCATGTTAAGATTGTTATGTTTACATGCATGACTTATAAGTTTCAGTAGCGTTTTTTCCAAGTTTCACCAAAATTCGTTGCTCTATTGTTACACTTAACATTTTTCCGGCGAAATAAAAAAACAACTGTAATGCGAACGAAGGCTACGCTTATACGGATTTGTTTACATAAGCGAGAAGCACTGCATTTGAAAGAGAAGGTTTTACGATAAACAGCTGTAGGTCTCTGGCTTCGGCGCATACACACATACGTACCCACTTTTTATGTAGCAGCGTTAGTCTAGTTATTTAATAGCCGCTCCTGTAAATTTATTTTTGAGCTCTAAAATTTTGTATAATATTTTTTTACATAAAATTAATACTTCGCAAGGTGGGTAAATAAAAAAAAAATCTGGAAAACTTTCTAATTTCAAGGTTCTTGCGGCATGCTTTCTCGTCATCCTATTGACTTGAAATTTTACACAGATTATTTTCTTATGCAATAGCATCAAATGAAAGGGTAGCGCTAGAAAAATATTAACTTTGAAATAAGAGCGACGCAATTCTTATATTATTACTGAAGATTATAATTAAATACAAAAAAAAAATGAATTTAGGAAACCCCATTCAATATTATTTAAAAATATAAAAACTAAAAGTAAAGAAGAAATATCCGTATTTTATTTATTATTTCTTTCAAAAATAGCAGTTAAACACATAAATAGTCAAGAAAAAATCGTTTTATTTTAAGAACAATCCTTGGAGCTCTTAATCATTGGAGAGTGGAGTTGTGCGCATTCAAAAGAGCGCAGCCTTCTGGTTTTTGTACGGTTATTTTAGTAAAGGCCATGCAGTGGATAAGAGACGAGCGCGCGTATGCCGTGGCGACTTACTTTTACAACCACCGTTCAATTATTGCAACCCAGCGTGCATTCGGAAAACAATTAAATGTCGCGTTCCTGATAAAAAATCGATGGTAGATACGTTTATGGATACTGGTAGTAAAAAATAAATCAAGACCTACAACCACCAGGACACCATAAAAACTTCAAGAGAGTAAGAATTCATGAAAGGGGTTAAAGGGGCTTCATGAAGATCTGAAATTGCATCCATACAAAATGGCAGTGGTGGAAAAACTAAATCCACACGATCTTGCTTCACGAAAAAAGGCATGTAGAGTTTTAACGAAAACCTGCCTCATGACGTTCACTAAATTTAGCATTCTGCGATTATTTTTTATAGAGATATCTTAAATCCTTGGTGTATACCAATTATCCAAAGACCTTGGATGATGACACAGATATGCTAGACAAATTGGACCGAAACTTATTATTTCAACTCTCTAAATTTATTGAACAGATCGGAAGCCATCTTGTAAAGATCATTTTTAAAAAGTTATTTTAATTTTGACTCTAATTGTACCACTATCTAAAGAAAAAAGAATATAAATATCTCTTAAAGTTTTTGTTTTACGATTTTTTTTAAAAAAGAAGTTCCCGCTGCGCACTATGTAGCACAAGATAAACTCTCTCTTCTGTCTGGAAGTTTTCTGTTATCCCTTTTAGACAAATCTTTACTTTACAGTTCAATTTTATTATCACAATTAAACCTTTACCTTTGTAGATATCTTACTTAAAATTCTAACGAACGAAAGTATAAATTAATTGATAGTGATGGTTACTCTTCAGTGTAAGTACATCACAAATCCAGCTTTTAAAAATTTTTTATGACAATTTGCACAAATTTAAAAGTTAAATGAGCTATTTTCAATATCAATATATTGCTAGGTCTGTTTGTAAATGTTTAGTGAATTTAAGACGTTTCTACTAAAGCAAGACAGACCACATCTCTAAATATATAGAATTTTGATTACAGAGAAAAATATTCTTTAGGATTAATCAGATTTGAAAGAATTGTTCACTTCTTAAAACTCAAATCATATACCTGATACCAAATCTTTATGTATTTAAGCCAAAAATATACAAATATTACTTATAACTTCAAATGACATTTTTTTATACTTTGAATTACAAAGCAAATTTCAATCAAAATAAAATCTATTTAAAAAAATTATATTCAAAATATATTATTTTTTTTAAATTTAAGTATCTGTAGATTATCAATATTGAATTAATGTCTTCGTTAACAAATAATTTCAATTATTTCAGGACTCATCCTGTTCCTGTTTAGCCGCATTGCATTTCCAATACAAGAGCGCTTAAACGGATTTCGACACCAGCAAACTATGGCTGGAGTTAGGTTTTGGACTTATTGGGCGTCACTATATTTGTGTGATATTTGCTTATTCATGACTTTAACATGTATAGTATGTTTCACTATATACTTGTCTGATTCGGAACTGTTAATAGATATTGATGATACAGGTAAATTATTTTTCAGTACCTAATAACAAATTAAGATAATTTAATACTAAAAACGGTGAAATGATTCAGCATCCTCAAAAATTCGATGTTAATATAAAAAAATATGTACTTATAGTTTTAATTTATATTCATAACTAATACTTATTTATATTTTATATTACGAGTGTAGAAATAATAGCGCCCCTAACAATTCATAACGCAGACGATTGAGTAGTATTATTTAAAGGAATCTCTTGAAGGAAAAAAAAAAGAGAAATAGAAAGGGACAGAGAAGAAATTACAGAGGAAGAGGGAGAGAGAGAGAGAGACTTAGAACCGACAGCAATCCTAACCTAATTTTTTTTTAACAATTTTAGATTTTATGTACACCCAAAGTGGAAATTTATTACAAATATTTAAAAAGTGAAATGAATTTATTATAATTTATAGTTCCATAGTTATAGTTATAGTTGAAAGCAAACAAAAGATAGGCAGCAAAACGTCGACGCACCGACAAAAACCAATGCAAATAGATTGAATACACTGCTAACTTAAACCGAAACTAATACAACACGTAAATCACTTGCAGCTAGCCAACTAGAAAGAAAAACAAATTAAGCAGCATCCAGAAAAATAAATGTAATACCACAAATCAATATCAAACATACATTGCAACACGCGAAGTCAAAATGTATCCTGAAATGTAAACCAAGTGGCGACCTAGTACTGATAACGACCACTATTAATACGGACAAAATAAACATTTGAATTAGCTATATTTTGCATAGAGCTGAAAGTTGGTACAGACCTTGGGTACACTATTACAAATAAAATACTAAAAGTCTTTACCAATCGCAAATCTGCAAAAGTAGTTATTCAAGAATAAAGGTCAACAAAAATGGTTTTTCCAGTTTTTCCGGTAAACGGTAGGTTTTATAATAAAAATGGATTAGATCAAAGTTGTAGATTATGAAATTATCTAAAATAATTGTTTTTATACTTTATTTTCTAAGAAAACAGTTTACTCATATTAAACATCCGATGGCGTGTATACCATAAAGGCGGTTCAGCGTATTTTTATGATAAAGCATACCGTTTACTGGAAAAATTGGAAAAACTATTTTAATTGACTTTTGACCTTAAATAGATGTGCGACTTATGCAGATGTGCGATCGGTGAGGACTTTAATATTTTATTTGTAATAATGTCCACAAGGTGTATACCAACTTTCACCTCTATGCGAAATATAGCTAATTTACCAATATTTTATTGTTTATTTTGATTGGATTACTATGGATGACTTCAAAAATATAAATAAAATATTGAAACCGCTTTCTACACCTACAAGACAGAAAAAGAAATTTATTTTTATTCTGTATTTTGTATTTATACGGATATAGTAATAATGACAGTAAATTAAACAAAAAGTGGCTGAAAACTAAAACAAATATAACAAGGTGTACAGTCCAATATCTTCCATATTTTACAAGAGGTAGTACTACTGTAAGAGACTAAACATTAAGGTCGAGGACATTAAAATTATTCAGATACAATTTGTAAAATACATTTCGAAAAGTGAGGATGTACAGTGCTACAGATGCAAACACACCTAAATAAGCAGTAACCTGAAATAGAGTTGTGTGAAATGCACAGAACTGCACAAAACATTCGAATGCACATTATAAGATAAAAACCCACCGGCTCAATCTTGCATTTGCAAAGGTCCCCACCCATCCAATTTTAAGGATTCCCGCGCTGAATGTTGAATGCTGCAAAAGCCGAATATGCACACAATAAAGGACAACTGCAATATGCTAGACCAGCTGATTTCACACCAACAAGAAAACAATGAACTAGTCTTTCTTCATGCCTGAATTCATCTCAATATCATCTAGCCACGACGCTTACCTTAATAAAATCCAGGAGAATAATGAATTACTGACGTCTTCAAAAAATAAATATCGTCATAAATATATTAAAAATATTGCAAAGCCTAAAAACCTTAAAAATCAAATCCGGATGCTTACCTGAAGACTCAAAGTAAACGCATTAAACCCATACAGCAACGATAGACATGCCAGACAGAGAGATGGTACGCTACGTAGGCCGTGAAACTATCTAAGAGCATACTCCATCTCATAATATACAAACAACAAACATTGCACTACGGGGTATATACTAAAAGATATCAGTAAAAGGGTATGGAAATGGATGAAACCAGAATATATAAGTTGAAAATAGGCAAGATATGTAAGGAGAACTGCAAGATTTAGAATGCAAAATGAAGAGAAAGGCAGCAGATATTGAGAAAATAAAGAGAAAAGAAGTGGTGCAAAATATGCAACAAGAAATATAAACGTTGTAGCACATTAGAGATACTTGCAAGTGCAAAATACAGAGTAAATAAAATATTGAGAAGGTAATGAGAGGATGCATCGAAGGGAAGAGGTGGATGGCGGAAGAAGAAAGAAGAAGGAAGGATGTAGAGGAAATGAGAGAGTAGCAAGGGCTGGAGCAGAATAGAAAATAAGTACGTAAACGAAAATAACTGCTGATATGGGACATGAAAGGTAGAAGATGTATGGCTAAGCAGATATGAAGAATGTTTAGTTTTTTAGAGAAGTAGGATAGTGGAGCTGCTGAGAGGAGCAAGAGAAGAAAGAAGGTACAGAGAGGAAAGAATAAGAGAGAGAAAGAATCATGAAGTATAGAAAAGAGAAGTAGAGAAGAAGAGGACAGAGTATGTGTCAAGAGGAGAAAAAGAAAGAGATATTATTAGTTTAAAATTTAATTCGAATTTATGTAAATTAATTAGGAATTATCAGATTGAATATTAAGCATAGAGGCTATTTATTAAAAAAGTATATTGTGTAGAGTGTATTCACTTCTATCATAAAGTACAGTATTCGGCCTGACAATTATGATATGCCTTTGCAGTAGTCCTATTAAAACTTTATGCGAAAAAACATATATGTGATATTACATTCTTGTGTTAAATAAACTGTAACTTTGTTGTTTTTTTCAGGATATTTCCTTTTTTCATATTTCGTTTCTGGAACTGCAATCTTGTCTGGTTCATACTTCGCTTCATTTTATTGTTCCAAAACCGGGAATTTCGTATTTTTTGCTTTTCTGATAAGCCTAATCAGTAAGTAGATTATAATAGTAGTGAGTATCATCACATATACCTATTAATATACCTATTATAATGGTTATAACTATCAATATCTGCATAAGAACCCGTGTTTATAGTGAACGATAAATATTTATGGGGTATCAAAATCGTATATCGTAATATCTTCTAAACGCACCTACAATTTTTTCTTCAATTTTAATATGTTCTAGAGGACGAATTTCTAAATCTTTCTACGTCCTTGAAATTTTCCCTGAATTTCCTGGAAAAAGTTATTTTGAAAATACTGAAAAATTAAAAAAAAATATTTTTGTTTATATTTGCCAATAATTGAAAATCTGAAATTTAAGTTTAGTAGCGGCGTAAATTTCTAGCGGCAATGTTAAAATAGAACTAACATAGAATACAGCTAGACACATTGGGCATATTTGGCAATAATGGAAAATAAAAATTTAAATTCAGTAGCGGTACCAATTTTTCGGGTTAATGCGAATTAATGTAGACGGTCATTGAGGCAGAGTGTAAAAAGAGGGTGGCTACAAAAAAACTTTACTGGTCAATCGGGAATTATCAGGCAAATTTAAAATAATTTTTTTGTAGCCACCCTCTTTTTACACTCTGCCTTAATGACCGTCTACATTAATTCGCATTAACCCCAAAAATTAGTACCGCTACTGAATTTAAGTTTTTATTTCATTAAAGAATTAAGAAAAACTTACTGTTTGGCAATAAGCTGGATCCACTGACATTTAGAAAATACTTCTACTCTTAAATTTCGATGTGGGCACACGTGATGCGTTTACATGTCTGTAAGCGACATTGCACGACAAGCAAGGCCTGTCTCTCACTACTACCGTATTTTAGCAACGGCGATTTAGGTCGTATATAGCGATTTGTTCGAGCAGCTAGTGTTCTGTGACCTGGGTACTTTACATGTGTGTGTCACAATACATGCCAACATACAAATCACGTGACAACACGCCAATTTAAACTTGTGAAGTACAGTAGGAAGTATTGGAGTAGTTTTGCAAATCATAGTTTATCATGAAAGCAAATTTTTACTTTAATTTTAATCGATACAATACTTATGAAAATTACCTTTGTAATAATTATATATCTGAGTTCTGGTTGTCGTGAATTTTAAATTTTAAGTGAACTATATTACTGATATTTTCATGATATTTTTCGGTTGCATTAAATTGCCTGATAATTCCCGAATTTCAAGGTTTTCCAGGCTTGTGGCCACCCTGAAAAAACACCAAAATTGCAATGGCGAGAAGTATCGAATAAATAGAGAAAGAGCTATAATTTATATTTGTACTTTTGGACCCGAAGGAAATGGATCGCTGCATCTAAAATGTATAATTTTATTTCAGTTCTAGACGCAAAGCTGAAATTTAAATTTACAATGAATTATTAATAACCAAAATAATTCAACATTTTCTGAAGTGTAATTTTAGGGCAGGGAGGTATAACGATGAAATTTTATAAGCAGAACATTAGGTAATAGCAAAATAGTTCTCAAAGTAGTTACATCCAGTAGAATAATTAGATTCGTACCGAGTGTATTCGGATGCAGATTGCCACGGATCTGGTTGGCGATTGCGTTTTGACGGGGAAGGGGAATTAACCATGAAAATTAGGGGAATGCATTAAAATAATAATTCTGCTCCGTGTAAACGGTTATTTTAGAAAGATAGAGAGCAATAATTGATAAAGAACTATAATTCAATGTAAACGAATTAAATTGTTAATTCTGAAGATAATTCATAACTTCAATAAAGCAAATAAAGATCATTATTTTAATAATAAAGCGAAGTATTTAATCCAAGTTTTTTTTTAAATTAACTAAATGCGGTGTTTGACAGTTTACTCATATTAGCGAATAAAAAAGCATTAGCAAGTAAAAAGCTAAAGCATGTTAAAAAAATATCAAAATTTTCAACATAAATGAATACCTTTAAGTAAAAATTAGTTTTCAATAGAGTTAGAATATTTAAATTTGGCAGGTTAGCTCTCTGTAGACAGTAACTTATAAAAAAAAAATAGGAAACCATAAATTTCCTGTGGCGGCGGAAGTTGAGATCGTAAAATCTAGAAATATTGAATAAAGACAATTTTAACTTGCGATATGTATAGACACACTAATCGCAAATATTTGCCAATAATTGGAAAACCATATATTTTATTCAGTAGCGGAGCGATTTTTTGGGGGTAAAGTTATAATAGAGTTCCAACGTTGTAATTTAGTATGTAGACTCGCTGGAGACTGTAATTAACAACTAAGTATTAAAAACTACAAATTCCAGTGGTAGCATGAACTGAGACAGTAAAGGCCAGAAATATTAAATTGAGAAGATTGATACTTAGGACATGTATTGAGACACTAATTGTCCATATTTACCAATAACTGTAACACTGAAATTTTTATTCAGTAGCGGCGGAAATTTTTGGGGACAATGTCGCAACAAAGCTAGAACGTTAAAATTTAAGACAAACCATAGAAAACCACAAATTTCAAGTAGTGGCGGGTGCTGTGGGCTAAAAACCGAAAATGTCAAATATATAGTGATGAAAGGCTATAATATAAAATATATGTTCTTAGATAAAAACAAAATAGATCCCAGTGATGAGAATTGACAAATTTGTTCAGTAGCGAAGGTATGTGGGGGGCACTAATGCTAAAATATAAATACAAAAATAAAATTTATTATGCAGATATAGATTGACATATTAATAACGAAACTATAAAAAAAAAACTATATTTTCTTAAGTGTATCATTAGAGTGGGTGGTGATAAACCGAGTATAAGAACAATATAGAGGTACAACGATGATATTTTGCATGTAGAATAGAAGCACAATATTTCTCTATAAGTTAGATAGTCAAATTTTGTTAGTCAAATAAGTTAGATAGTTAAATCAATCCAATTTTACTACTATATTTCAGTAGTAAAATTGGATTGATTTTTGGTGCGTTTGTTGTACTGCGAAAATGAACAGGATTGAGAGGTATATGGGGGAAATAGTTAACAGCCCCAAATATCAAATTAAAAAAAATAGAAACTATGCATGTGCATATTTGCGAAAATAAATTTAACCTTAGTAGCGACGTGAAATTGGGGGCGGGAAAGGTTTTGCCAAAGAGCTCAATTTTGAAATTTCGATCATTTATAAAAGTAGAGGTATATAAAGGTTATAAAGGTAAAGAGAATTGTTACGAGCAAAATAGATTGCTATGCCTTAAATTTGACAATTTTATTTTAGGAGTTGAAATTAGTGGGGAGGCTAATATCATATCGTAAATATAAATACGAAAATTAGAACATAAGATTACAGTGCTGTTTGAATTATGTAAATGAATTCCTGTAATATCGAATTGGTAGTGCCTGATTGGAGGAGAGGGTGGCGCTAGGGTTCAGTAAGTAACGGTGGTGTTAGAAGTAGTGACGATAGATTATAATGGCTCTAAGAGGCAGCCGTGTTGCAGAATATGTGGAAGCGCAGGATTATTTATTGATTGCGCTAAAACGGGGGCGATAGGAAAGTGCCCTAATGAGTGATGATGCTCAGGTGGGCTGTGGTGTTTCAAGTGGGCGCATTGTGGCAGAGGTACAGAGGAATACAATTAAAAGTGCGAGAATAATACAAGGGATGGAGCCAAGAGGTGATAATTGGTATTTAGGGGCGGGGCAGTGGACATTGTTCAATACTGTGCTTCATTTAGGTAAATGATAATTTTACGCTTGGAGGAGGAAGCGAAGGATTATTTAATTATAGCGGTAAAGCGGGGGCGCTGAGAAAGTACTCTATGGACCGAAGATGCTCAGAGAAGAAGCGATACAGAGTGCTAAAGGAAGGAGGCGATTCATGGCGGAAGTTTAGAGAAATCAAATTAAAAGTTCGAAAACGTAAAAGAGCATAGAGCCAAGAGGTCATGATTTGGGCTCATGGGCGGGGGCACTGCAGACTAGTCAATACAGTGCTTTATTACTGTAACAGAAAGAACTATAAAAAAATTAGGAAACATAAATTTAAAATAATTATATATTTTAGCGAAAATTACTTAAAAATAATATTATGCATTATTTTCAATTTAGCAAATAACTTTTATTTATTCACAAATATTATATACACGTCGCTTTCCGTACATGTTCTTGGAATTTTTACTGAATTTCCTGGAAACTCGTAATTTTGGAAAAACTGGAAAAAAGTTGGGCTCTTTTGTGCTGTATAACTTTTTATTCGTAAAAGATAGAAAGGTGAAATTTTGCATGTATATTATAGAAAATAAAAAATAGAAAAAGGGGGCGTTGAAAAACTTGTAGGCCCAGTAGGGAACTTTGGAGCAAGTTCATATTTTGGATTGTTGAATAATTATGTATATTATTAGAAAAAAAAAATCAAAATTTTATTTGAGGGCGCGGGGCAGTTTTTTCCGAGAGTAAAAATTGTGCTAGAAACTTGAAATTGTGTATATAGGCTAACCTTGGTAACTTATTTCCAAATCGAAAAAAAAATCCTAAATTTTGAAAAGAAATTGGATAAATTGAAAATAAGCTTCCCAATTAACGTTTGTTCACCAGTTGGAGTATCTCGTCATTCGGATGACAGTGCAATTGGCATGTTGTTTGATATCATATCTTTTTACTCCTACGGCAATGGTCTCCACCTGCAGAGTACTCTCTACTCTACTTGAATCGTGTCAACATAATGTGACGATTTTCTTATTTTTCACATGTGTATTCTACGTATTTAACACATATGAAGAAAACAATTTATCAAATAAATTTTTTTTAAATTTTTTAGACGGTACTATCGCCTTAAACGGTTAGATAAGACGTTTACTTTAACTGTTTATAATACTTTACCTTTGAATAATATATTTTTAATTTAAAACATTTTAACATAACAGCCAAATTTTATTTATAGGTAATTGTGCAGTGGTGTATTTTTGGAATGACTACATTAGTGAGCACAAGTATGAAACAGAGGACTTGACTACAACTAGTTTTTATTATTTTCATTTACTTTGGCACTTGTCTCCCATATATATTCTTTGTTTGAGCATGTTAGAACTACAACAACAACAAGCTCTGTATGGTGATTGTGAAACACTGAGACCCGTCGTGGACTGCAAGTATGCTGTGTTTAATACGACAATGGAGTATGATTGCTGTGGTAAGTTGCAGGAAATTAGATGTTTGACTAAGTACTCGTAATACACGGTTTTTTTGTAATTACGCGGTATTTGTTTATCTATTCAGGTCAATTTTTTTCTTATGTGACCACTGTATATCATATACGAGTAGATCCAAATTTTGAATCCCGGACAACGGGTTGAAAACTTCGATACTATTAGTCTGCTACTATGAGGGTGAGATAAAATAACTTACTGAATTGTCAATGCAGGCCTAAAGTTGAAACGATATAACTCTTATTTTAGCTAAAATCATGCTAAGTTATTTGAATGAAATAGGTTCAATTGATTTCAGAAGGTCAAGTTGATTTCAGAAAGGTAAATTAAGATTAAGGAAGGTAAAGGATTCAAGTACCTAGGTTATATATTAGAAAAACCGCGATTAGGAGACTCAAAAAAAGAAATGGTCAAAAAAAATAAAACTTCAATCGGCTCCTGTGAATTATTATATAGAAAAAGAAATTATGTGGTGTGATGCAACACATAATGGCATGAAAAAATTAAAATGGATATTATTTCAAGCAGAAGAAGAGCAGTAATGTATAAGGACAACGTAGTGTAATCTTGAGGACAATGCGAAAAAAGCGCAAAAAGGTTGGAAAAAATGCGAAGAAAGAAAAAAAAAATAGAAAGAATACAAAAAATAAAGGGAATGATAGCAAAAAGAAAAAATGTAGAGAAGAAGTTAAGAGGGATACATTTTTTAAAAAGAATTGCAATAAGAGATACACGAAGATATGGAAGAGCGTGATTCCAATAAAAAGAGGACAAAAGGAGGCAAGGAATGTAAAGAGAATCCCCAGGTACAGAATGAGTAACGAAGAGAAAAGTAGCAGGTATTCGTAAGAAATAGATTAAAGAGGACGTGCAAGCAAGAAATAAAGACGTAGTGATTGACCTTAGTCGAAAGTCGACCTTTTGCTATCATCATTTCGAAAACTGCAAACTATGACAATTTCTAACAGATAGCACTATTAAAGACGGCATTAGATGCATCCATTCAAATATACGCAACAGCCACAAAAACTACCTCCAGGTATAAATCTATTCAAACTAAAATTGAATCAAACGACAAGCGTGAATTAATAAAAATGCTTAAACAAATAATGCAATACATTACAGATATGACAAACTTTCTACTCATGACCTAAATGTTGCATAATTCAACACACTTGGAATAGTTTTATCGAACGCCAATGGCCTGTCACAATATACCCTTGTGGTATACATTCATGGACACATACCAAGTGAACATCTTATTAATTTTAGAAACACACTTAATACTACATACACTTTACACTTACAGTGTAAAGTACTACACTACTAATACATTTTATACACTGTAACAGTGTATCGCGCTATAATAACAGTAACCTAATAATTAAAGAATAACTACAGTTAGATGAGAACAGAGATTACACTAGAAATATGTTGACGTCATGCTTTTTCAGTTATAATGATATTAAACTTGGAAAGATGCCAAAAGATATAACTTCACAGATACCCATATCCCTGCTGGTAATGTCAACTGTAACTGTTTAAGAAATTACTTCTAATGAGAATAAATCGATTTATTTTAAGTGATAATCTCAGTTCCAAGCATTGGTTTGCCATCAGAAGTAAAAAAAGTATGAAGAAAAGTAAAGCACTAAAATAGAAAAAATAGAGATGCACAAAGAAAACAAACATATAAGTATTTCATCGTTTTCACAATAGAGTATCCTTAGAAACTCCAGATAAAGACCCTCGCCAAGGAAATAAGAAAATGCCTGATCGACCATTTACTGGAAGAACAAAGCTTTCGAACAACAGTGATGAATATAAAAGTAAAAATAATAAATAAAAGTAACAAACCTTTTAAAAGTAAATTATGCGAATATGAATTGATGGTCCCTAGTATCGTTTGTTATGTATATTAGTTATAAAAGTTGAGGGTTGGTAAATAATAAAAAAAATGCTATTGTCGAAAGAGTACTTTTAACCTGATATTTAAATAATCAAGACCCAATAACACTAACGAAATCACCTTACAATTGAATTCAGCAGTAAAAGACAACTGATATGGCAAGACTGTTTTCCATTTTGGGAAAGATCATAATATAAGATTATATATAAGAATAATATAACTTTATTCATATTTCAATATTCTGAAAAAAAAATTAATTAATATTAATTTGATATAATTGATATTGATAATTGATATTAATTAATTAATATTAATTTTTTTATATTTCAGAATCTGGATGTCTTACTGGAGGCTGCAGTATCTTCTACTTGATTCCACAGTTTCCAAATAGTCTTCATATGTTAGCAGCTCTCATTGGACATATAATCGTCTTTACGGTATCCTATCATAATTTAATCAAATCCCGCTAAACACAAAATATGTAATATTCACTAACACACATAAGCGAAACCTATAATTATTTATTTAAAAAAAGCTTTTCTATTGATGCTTTTAAATTTAATTCAAGGTTTAACGTACGGAGAATAAAAGAGATAGCAATCTTCTGTAAACTATTATATCTCTTTCTTGCAAAGAGAAAAGATAACTCGTAATGAAGTCTGAATAAAATATAAAAGAAACAGCATCTATGTCTTCTTGTATGAAAAAAATAATATTTTGGTAAAAATAAATCCGTCAGTCCAGGTAGTATATGTGGCACATATAACTCTAAAGAAAGAAAAATCTACGTCTAATACATTATGTTAACTTATAGCTGTTTTGTTTAAATTTCAAATGACTAAACCTTGAAAAGTCAAGTCATTTAACCCAAGTAATTTTCCGTAAAATTAGTTTTTGTAATACGTAAGTTTGCTATATTAGGTGAACCCCAAATGCAAGTAACTGTGATTAGCGGGATAATATTAGTAGATTAATAAAACGGTTTTAAAATTGTATGTTCTACTACTAACAGTGTTCTTAAAATTTTAGACGTTGATTGCATGCAAAGAATTAAATATTCTAAACAGGTTGCACATTATGCTGTTTGAAAAAGATATTGATTTGGCATCTAATCTCAATGTGGATCCGGAAATTCATTATGAGAAAGAAACAATCCAAAAAGAAATAAGCTGTAAGTTAAGGGCAATCAAAGTAATAAGTTAACATTTTTTTGGAGAAAGGTTTGAAGGGCCATATGTTCTGAAAATAATTTTTCATTTTTAAAGTTTGTTTCATCAGTTTAGCTGCACTGAGAATAGTTTTTGCGATTAATCGGCTGAATGTCTGTGTTGCAAATAAATATATCATTATTTTTATTATCATTATTATCAAATAAATTATCGGTTATTCTGTTATATACATATATA
Organism: Panorpa germanica; assembly: GCA_963678705.1. Taxonomy (NCBI): domain Eukaryota; kingdom Metazoa; phylum Arthropoda; class Insecta; order Mecoptera; family Panorpidae; genus Panorpa; species Panorpa germanica. The sequence continues at coordinate 2,418,971 of OY783214.1, forward strand.
TATATGTGTGGAGTCGTAAAAATAAATCAAGCATACAAAGAAATCATAACTATAACACCCGAGCTAGAAAGGTCGTAAAAGAATGTGATTAATAAGTGTATATTGTATAATTGTAATATTGTATAACGGAAACCAAGTCAAAGGTTAAAGCAATTTAAATGTGTGAAACTTTAAACCACTGATTGAATATGTGAAGGAATGTGCTTACCGAAATTATTTAAACGCATTCTTAAAAGTAATAAAAATAAACCTATTAAATCTAGCTGAAAACTAATGTAGGACTGAGTATATAACAACTAGAATTTAAGATAATTTGTTCATTCATTGTTCTGTATTTTTAAAGTAAATACCAACGTTTATATTGTAACCTTATTGTATTATTATCATCGTTATTTTTTTATTAAATAAATGTATTAAACAAATTATGTGATTCTTTATCATCTTGACAAGAAACTAAGATATTGCATAGTTAAATATTAATTGAATTGACATTTGCCCTAAATTAAATAAGAGTACCTTGATTCCACATCAGATTAGCGAATTGTGTATTGTTTTCCACATCAGAATTGGGATGGTACTCTCATTTTCTACATCAGAAGTGCGGATTAGTAGCTCATAGCGAATTGAACTAAGTGCGAATTAGTTATCTACGAGTTATTCACAAGTGAATAATACAGAGAAGAATAACACAAGATAGTTTTCTACAAACAGTGCTTTCAAGTAAAAGTACATTAGCGGAACAGTCAAACACTTATAGGACGGACTCTATTATAGGACTAGCAAGTGAATTGTATCATAAGAGTGTGTAAACTATTTAACGAGGAGAAAATTGAAAATGGCATATAACGTAAGCATTAACGATATTACTGTTGATGATAGTTTGTTAGTTGGACGCTCAGGAAACTCAACATCTAATGAAGATAGTTGGTTGGGAGTACAAGCAGAGCTGACGAGGCTTAGGACAGAACTATTTCAGATGAGTACCAGGAAGTGAATGAATCACCATGGGTTTATGCCGACGCAGAACCTGGAATGCATACCTGTCTTTAACCCAGTAACCATGGTATTGGCGACTACAGTCGCCTGGGCAGCATGGGTGCGAAAATTGGAAAAAGTAGAAGACATTTACGGATGGAGTGATAAAGTGAAGCTTTATTAAGGTGTCAACAAGCTGCAGAGCGCCGCGTTCAAATACGAGTTAATCAGGAATTTCCCAGTGAAGTACGATGAATCTGACGTACACATGGAACTGATGAAGAGGCAACGTTAAAAAAATGGAGCAATAGAAGACTATATATTCTCGGTTAAAGCGATCGCTAGTAAAAGTAAAAATATTAGTGAAAAAGCCGTTATAAAATACAGCCGGATTAAATAACAATGAAATGATAAGTGCGTTATCAATGTTCGATTTTAAAACTGTGCCAGATTTGTTATTAAAAGTAAAACATTATGACTCGACACTATTACAAGTTCAAGAAAGGAATCATGGTAGTGTACGCAAGGACAGACTAAAAGACTCAAACGCCATAAAGTGTTTTAATTGTAATTAAACCGGACACAAAGCAAACGTGTGCCAAAAAAGCAACCAAGACAGTGAGAATAAAAGAAACAAACCAAGTGAGAAAAACATTAAAAGTGAAAGTAAAATAAAGTGTTTCAAATGTCAAAAAAGAGAGACATATTCCGAGAAATTGTACCGCGAATAAAACGAGTGATGCTTTGTTAGTGACGACCATAAACACACGTGATATGAGAAAAGACGTGAGCATAGACAGTATCAGTTTTAAATGTCTGATTGATACCGGAAGAGAATTTAATTAGAGCTGACTACTACATTAAGTTGAGCAATAGTGCGGTTGTGCGCGAGAACAGTATTGTATTGACTGGAATCGGAGGATTTCAAATCAAAGTTTTAGGTGAATTTAGTGCTCAAGTAAAAGTAGACAATGAACAGTACGGTACCAATTTTTTAATAGTTCCATCAAGTACAACTAGACATAGTGTTATAATCGGTAAACCTTTGCTAGACCAAGTAGAAACCACAATAAGCGTAGACGGTATTACCATGCGAAAAAAGTACGAGGAAAGTGAACAGAGTAAAATACTATGTGTTGCCGATGACAAAATCGTCATGGGTAATAACAATAGTCCAGAAAAGAAGGTTATTTTTAATTTTATTTTGTCGCTTTGAAATCAATAATTTAATGAAAAGCCATAATTAAAATAAGAAGACGAAGTAACACTATTTACAGACTTTATTTAATAGCAGAAAACAATTTACAACTATTTAGAAGTACTGTTCATCTGTTGGTTTTGCTCAGATTGATTGCTTGTAACTGAGTTACTGTCGCGGACTGAGTCCTTTTATACCACCAGGTGGCGTAGCAGAATACTCCTTCTCTCGAAATCTTTGACTTTCCAGAATAATTCTGTAATGTGGCCTTTAGACGCTTATAGTATAATTAGTACAAGAAACAACGAGTGAATAACATATATTCGCGATATGGATTTCTTTATCTTTTCCGAGTACTACGCCTAATAAAGTAATGACGCGTCAAGTAAACAAACTTGTTTATCACATTGCCGACATATTTGGAGTTTTATGCATCAAAATCAAAATGCAAAATTTCGTCCTTTATCCGAATGTAAGTCTAGGAGAATTCCATAACGGGATACTACTTCTTGCACAAAGAACTGCTTCTTACAATTGTACCCGCTTCTTGATTCGAGATAGGAAGTATTTTAGGCCACTGGGTGAAGTTATCTACCACGATCAACACGTACTTATTGCGGGTTCGGCTCCGTGGCAGTGGTCCTAAAATGTTCATTTTAACTCTTACGAAAGTGCCCCTACGGTGCAGGTATGCATAGGTTCCTGATATCTCTGTAGTGGTCCTTTACTAGTCATACCGGTATCTTAATTTCGAGACCATCGTTTCACTGAAATTTCTTACCGGGGCTAGTACCACCTTTGCCGTATCTTTTCTTGTGTTTTGTACACCTCAAAATGTACACTTGAGAAACTATCTTGTACCTATTTCAGTTTATCCGGGATTTAATTATTGGGTACTATCAGTTGTCGAATGGAAGGCCTGTCGTTTTCAAAATGCCACCATCGATATAGCCTTCCATCGTAAAGTTCTAGACAGTTTCACATAGACCAATATTCTTTTACGCGATGACTAGGCTGACAGCTCTGACCATTGAGTTCTAAGTTCTGTCTTTTTTCATGCCGCGATGAGTGCCAGATTTTAATCTTATTTCTGTGCTTAACCCACGGCATTGCCTAGTTCATTTTCTATAAGATGAGTATTTGAGTCAAGCTATCTGCAGGTGGAGGTGTATCGGTAATTATTGTTACTTGAGTTTCTTCGGTTTTACCCGTTAAGTATCTTAAGGTCATTGTATCTTGAAGAGAAAGGTTCTTTATTAAGTTTATTCAAAGGAAAATAATATTAAAAAATCAACCTTACAAGAGTGCTAATAACAAGTGGGATCAATAGACGCAAGAATTAATTTTACATCTACTGATGGTACTTATTCACCTTTAGTAAGTAAATCATAAGAGATACAGTGCAATTAGTGTGGAGATAGTAATATTGCAATATTGTCAATTGTTTTCTTCTTTTTGCTGAAATATCCATTGTTTTGTGAAACAATAAATTCTATTGTAATTATTGAAATTGTGCTCAATAGTAATAGGAATGATGATACTACTGAAGTGTAAAGACTTTAATTTTGAATTGATTTAATTGGATTAAAAATCGGTATGTGTAGAGAGTGAGCAAGCGTTCTCTCAAGTACCGGATTATTAACAGCCCCCGTAGTACGCTTTGGTGATGAGTCATACAAATGACACATTTTACCCCTTTAGTAATGTAAGCAAAATGCAGAGAACTCCGCCCAAGCAAAGCCAAGCAACAACAAAGGAACAGATGGAATTAGAAAGTCAGTCATTACATCCAATGACAACTATTACCTATCAAGAAGACCACAATGGTTTAAATACCGAAAAAGAGAAAGAGTTATATACTGCAATTAAAAAGGAAAGAGCAGAAAAAACAAAACTACTTAAAGAAGTCGAACAATTGGAAGCGCGGATGCGCCAATTGGAAGAAAGGGAAAGCAGTCGGGCTGATTACAAAACAAGTAGTCAAGCTGAAGCTGATAAATATGAGACAGATGAAGATAAACTAAATAGAAAGACCGATTGGATCGTAAAAAAAAGAAAATCCAAAAAACGCAAACCAAATACATCACCTTACATCTCTCCTGAAAAAGATGTAATCAAAACCCTAGCACAAGCTAAAAACGATACTGATATTGATCAACAACGAAATGAGAAACCAATTAAGACAAGTGATCGTCCGCCACCTATTAATATAAGGGGTATAAAGGAATATAAGATACTCTATGAAATCTTAAAAAATACAACCGATCAAGAATGCAAGGTAACGGCACTGAGTAATAACGCATGGAAAATTAATACATCTGATCCCAATGCGTACAGAGCGTTAGCGCATAAATTGAATGAGGGAAAATTTCAGTGGCACACATATGAAGACAACAATGAGAGATCAATCAAGGTCATGGCTAAAGGATTACATCCTTCATGTGAAAAAGATGACATTATTGAAGATCTTAGAGCTAAAGGACTAAACGTGTTGGATGCTGTAAACATCATTAAAAAAGATACAAGGATCCAGTAAAATGGTGAAAAAGTAACTACAAAGCGAAGACTACCACTATTCATGCTTACCTTTGACAACAAAGAAAGCATAGAAAAAATTTACGCCATTAGAACCATACTTAACATTATTGTTAAAATAGAACCAATACGTAAAAATACTTGGTTAATTCCACAATGCAAGAGATGTCAGGAATATAACCATACCCAAAGCTATTGCAAGAAAGATCTGAGATGTGTTGGCAAACATAATACCCTGAACTGCACGGTTAGCAAAAATACAACGCCCATATGCGTCAACTGTAAAGGAGATCATCCAGCTAGCTACAGAGGATGTGTAGTGGCCATAGAACTTCAAAATAGAAGAGACAATCTTTCAAAGCCGAAGCAACAGACACAACTTCGCAACGCAAGAAAAAGACAATTATCCCGTTCCTAGCATAAGCAGCGAAATGCCAAGAAAACTATATAGCAAAATTGTCAGCGGAGGAGAAGAAAAATCAACAATTGAAGGAATGCATAACTGGATTTTAAACAGCATGAATGAACAGCAAATTGTCAACAAACAAATATTTGAAAATATTCAGAGTTTAGAAACTGAATTGAAAACAATGCGACAAAGAAATAGAAATGAATAACATGGTAACAATAGCTGTCTGGAATGCAAACGGATTACAAGGACGCATTCATGAACTAGAGCTATTCATGCGCTTACAAAAAATTGATATATGCCTTGTGTCGGAGACACATTTTACACGAGAGTCGTATATTAAACTTAATAACTTTAACATATACAAGTCAATTCATCCGGCAAATAAAGCGAGGGGAGGAACCGCCATAATAATTAATGAAAGAATCAAACATAACGCTGAAGTAAACATCGAAACAGAGAAAATGCAAGTGACGATAGTGTCAGTGCATATACAAAATAAAAGGTTCAAAATATCAGCCATATATTGTCCACCAAGATATAACTTAAAAAAAGAAAACTACGTAAACCTGTTCAAAACATTAGGCAACAAATTTATTATTGGTGGAGATCTCAACGCCAAAAACACTTTCTGGGGCTCTCGATTAACCACGGCCAAAGGAAAGGAGCTCTACCAGGCTGGCTGCGAACAAAAGTGCGACTTCCTATCCACAGGAATGCCAACGTACTGGCTAACAGATTGTGATAAAATTCCAGACCTGATTGACTTTTTTATTATTAAAGGACTGTTGAGGAACTATATGCACATTGTTAGTGATGAAACAATATCGTCGGATTACACTCCGATTATACACACCATTACCAGCTCAGTAATAATAAAAAGTGCACCACCAAGCCTTACTAATAATACTCGTAGAACCGACTGGGAAAGATACCGTAAAGATCTTGAGCTAAGAATAAACCTACAAACACCGCTAAAAACATCGAAACAACTAGAAGACAACATCGACTTGTTAGTGAAAGAAATCCAAAACGCAGCGTGGAGAAATACTCCGATAGTGAAAAGTAAAGGAAATCTTGATGTGAAGTTCCCACAGGAGATAAGAGAACTAGTAAGTAAAAAGCGGAAAGCTAGGAGGAAATGGCAAATGACTAGAGCACCACAGGACAAAACCACACTAAATTCATTAGTAAACAAGTTAAAGGAGCTGCTGAAAGAATTCAAGAATGATAGCTTCAGTTGGTACCTGAGCGAACTCTCTGCAGAAAAAGACACAGAGTACTCACTGTGGAAAGCAGCAAAAGCCATAAAGAGACCGAAGAATCAGAACTCACCTATCTAGAAAGGAGACGGATCTTGGATGATCAACAATAAACAAAAAGCCGACTTATTTGCTGATAGAAAAGACATTTAAACCGTATCCACGACAGACAACGGAGAAAGAAATCAGATGCAGCAGAAGAACGGACAACCAAAAAATTCTTCCAGTCACTCTTAAGGAACTAAAGAACGTAATAAAGAGCGATTTGAACGCTAAAAAGGCCCCAGGATTTGACCTTATAACAGGTAAGGTTATAAAGGAACTATCGGCATTGATATAGCATTGAGAAAGCTCCTACACCACTACAATGCAGCTATCAGACTACTATATGTTCCTAGTCAATGGAAAGTAGCTAAAGTGATAATGCTACCTAGACCCGGTAAACCTCCAAATGAGATTACAAGCTATCGACCAATTTCATTATTACCAGTATTATCAAAAATATTCGACAAGCTACTGCTGAAGAGACTGACGCCAATAATATCTGAAAGAAATCTAATCCCTGACCATCAATTCGGATTCCGAAGTAAATACACGACCATTGAACAAGTCCATCGGATTACCAATATTATTGAAAAAGCACTGGAAACACAACAACTATGTTCATGCGTGTTTCTTGATGTGGCACAGGCATTCGACAAGGTATGGCATCAAGGATTATTATACAAACTGAAAAAAGATTTACCTGGTGATTGGTACCATATTCTTAAATCTTATCTTGAATGTAGACACTTTAGAGTGAAAGTGGACGATGAGTGCTCAGATATGAAACAGATAAAAGCAGGAGTTCCGCAAGGCAGCGTCCTTGGTCCAGTTCTGTACTTATTATATACACGGGATATACCACAACCTAAGAACAGTAAAATAGCCACATTCGCAGACGACACAGCGATAATGGTTGTTGAGAAAAATGAGGAAGAGGTTACCAGAAAACTACAGCATTCACTAGACGAGGTTTGCAAATGGACAAAGAAATGGCGAATTAAGCTGAACGAAGCCAAATCCACGCACATCAACTTTACAAATCGAATAACTACTCCTCTCACAGTTACTATCAACAGCCAAAAAATAACCTATTCCAACACAGCGAAATACCTTGGCATGACGCTTGACGCGAAACTCAAGTGGAAGGAGCATGTTAAGATAAAAAGAGAACAGTTAAATAATAAATTCAGGAAAATGCACTGGCTGATGGGAAAACATTCTCAGCTTACAGTGCACAACAGACGGTTATTGTATAAGCAAATACTGAAACCCATATGGACTTATGGTATACAACTTTGGGGTTATACCAAGAAAACAAATTTAACAAAAATTCAGACTTTCCAAAACAAAGTACTACGGAGCATTACAAATGCGCCCTGGTACATACGGAATGACAATTTACACCGTGATCTAAAGATGCTTACCGTAGACGAAGAAGTCAGGAAGGCAGCAAGCAAACATCTACTGCGACTGCAGAACCACCAGAATGAATAAATTCTGCAGCTGCTTAATAACAGAGAGAATCTGCGTAGATTAAAGAGGACCAAGGCGGAAGACTTGACCCTGTGATTCTGCAACTACAAACCACACACGTTTTTAAAATTTTGGAACTAGTCAATGGACTAGAACTGAACAATTATATTTTACTTTGTATATATAAATTACTAGATAAGCCACGCTTAGTTGTAATATTCTTCTAAATAAAAAAAAATCCTATTTGTGTTTTCCTCTAATTTCTGTCTTATGTTTACTAATCCTACTTCATGTACTTAGAAGTGTTCTTCTTCATATTGTCTTACAGTTACTTTAAATTTAACTGTTTATTAAACACTTAATATGTGTCTCGATTCCTCTTTTTGTGCATTAGACATGCATCATCATTATTCCTGTGTTCTTTCTTGCTTATATCTCCGATCTCTTCTAAGCTACTTTTTTCTTCTCATTCATCTAAATACCATCCGCACTTTTATTTAGTCTTTTCTTTTCAACCTCTCTTTAATTTCTTTCACCACCTCTGTGTATTGTTTCTCCTCGTTTAATAGTTCCATATCTTTCCTAAAACGTTGTTCATCCTTTTTAGCTGTTTCCTTCCTTACATTCTCCTTCCTCTCTTTTTCTTTACTCGCTTTTACCTCTACCATCAGGAGCAGGTGATTAGAGTAACGAATTTTTCTTTCTTCGTGTTTACCACTTTCCCTTCTCCTTTTATCGTTATAACCATGTAATCAATAACCTCTGTTTTACACGTATGTATATATACTTGTTCGTCTACTTTCTTGTTCACAATTAGAAAAATTCACTCCTCCTGGTTGTAAGATTCCCTAGGTAACCACTAAAATCATCTCCACTCAAAACAATGTTCTTCTGCATTGGATTGCGAATGCGCTCTGCTACTTTAGAAATAGAAATCTGCATAGAGATTTTGAGGATGCTTTCCGTATATGAAGAAGTCATGGTGACAGCAAGTTACTATTTATTGACCCTACAGCATCTATCCTTGATCAGAACCAAGCAGTTCTGCAGCTACTTAACACCAGAGATCTGCGAAGATTAAAGAGGACAAAAGCGCACAAAAAACAATTGCTTACTAAATTAAAAAAATCAATATTTACAAAATTACAGCATATTTAATTGATAACACTTCGAGCTTTAAGATAATATTGCTAATTTATAGATAATTTAGACAATTCCACAAATGAACTACTTAAAACTATTTTAAAAGCATAAAAATGTATTTTTAATTAAAAATATAGCCCAAATCTACAGAAAGCGTTAGCATAGACAAAAAATAAAATTATTAATAGCAAAATAGGAGACCTACCAATAACTGAAATTGTTAGTACTATTAAATGTTCTAAATAAAATTAGGATTTCTAACCACACTTGTGGGGATGTAATACCGTTAAAGCAAAACTGGTTATTTTCCTGAGCTAGAAAATATTTAACAAAGATTTTATGAGAAAAGGGCACTATTTCCTATCAAAATTTTAGATTTTCTTTTCTGGCTACATTCGTATTTTATTGTAAAGTAATGTGCGACATACTCTTGTTAAGATAATGTAATAATGTCTTAATTAATTGTTTCAGCATCATCAAGAGTGACTAAATTCAACTATTTCGTGTACAACATGACGAAGATCTTTGACTCAAACGTCATTCTTCAATGCATCGACTTAACAGTAACGGTATGTTTAGTTTTATTACAATATACATCCACTTACAAATTATAACCACTAAATTTACAGTCTGGAGAATCTATCGTTATCTGTGGTGCATCGAATTCTGGGAAGTCTTTGATTCTACGGATACTAGCTGGACTTGTTCCTCCAAGTCAAGGAAATATGTACATGTACAAGCAAGCTCTCGACAAGAACCGATCATTCTACATGTCAAATATTGGATATTGCCCTTATAACTCAGCACTTAGTGAAAATATGACAGCATACGAAAGTCTGTTGTATTTTGCCAAATTACGTGGTTACAGTGGAGAAACTTTAACGAAAGAAATAGAATTCTGGTTTACATATTTTAGTTAGTATCAGATTATAAACTCTTGTTTGAAACTTCTTTCAAAGCTATGTCTTTAAACCGTCGGAGTTTGTTAGTTAAAATACTTTTTAATTTTTATATAGGTTTACAAAACGTACAACATGAATTAATTCAAAATATGTTAACAAGTGACCTAGGAAAATTGAGTCTTGCTGTCGCCTTCATAAAATGTCCAACTCTTATTCTTCTAGATGACCCAATAACTTTTGTGGAAGAAAATGACAGGGAATCAGTTTATCTATTAATTGAAAGCATAAAAAAATCAGGTCAAAGTATCATCCTGACTACTGGTAGGTAAGTTAACAATCCAATTGAACCTGGAATGGACTGGACAATTGTTTGCAGAGCTGTTGTACTAGCTCAAGAATAGCATATATTTGCTGTTGGCTGTTGCCAAACTTTGGAATTTATTACTTTTATTTTTATTTTTGGTATAAAGATACCTAAGGTGGAAGGATGGTATGAGTAAATGTTTTTAAAGTTATTTCAGAAATTTGTTTTTATTTTGGTCCAGAACAGTCTTTTTTATTTTTCTGAGCACTTACTTCAATGTGTGCGGTAAATCAACACCACCTAGATATAAAGCCTAACAACGATTTACGCCGTCACGCATTGTAGTTCGGATATACAACCAAAACGTATTGTATGTATCAATATCCATATAAAAAATTATAATTTTAATTTAAACAGTCTAATCGTTAAGCATATAAAGATTTATTTACAAAGTATAATAAAAAATTAATAATATTAAAGTATATATACATATATATATATATATATATATATATATATATATATATATATATATATATATATATATATATATATATATATATATATATATATATATATATTACTTATTTATTATTTTTAACATTTCAAAAGACTTATTAGCCACTACTATGGTTTTTTTTTTTAAATTGACGCAACTATCTAAGATTCTAAAATGGTATATACTCCAGCAAAACCAGCATTAAAAAAAAGTAATGCATACAATTTCTGAACAAGAACTAAATTTCATAAATTCTTAATGTTTATATTAATCACTTTTGCTACGATATACATTTTCTTTTCTCGAGTAATCTTGAGCAGGTCCACCCTCATGTTGTATATTGTATATATAGGAAGGATTATATCGGGTATCAAAATCGTATATGGTATCTTCTAAACGGCGCTTACAAACTTTTTGAAATTTTGATATTTTGTAGAGGATAAATTTCACAGACTTTCTGCTCTCCTAAAATTTTCCCTAAATTTTCCTGTAAAAAGTAATTCTGAAAATTAAATTCTTTTGCAAATATCCTCTTTTGCAAAGGAAACAGAAAATTGGGTTGTGTGTTGAGATAATAAGTTTGTACATTTTCCAATAACTATAAATCCAAATTCGACCTGAATGAATTGCTTCTTTAGAATAATTATCAACTCGTTTATTTCGTGTAATACCGGTGTAAGAGGGAATCCATAAAAATTGCGTTTCTATTTGTTATTCAGACCTCAGCTTGTGAATAAACCGGTTGATGGTTTGAACTATTGGGTGGTTGTTATAAGAAGTCTCTGTGGCCAATAGGGAACTGGGTCGGATAAAATTAGTATATTGTGCTTGTTAATATGATGTCTTGTAAACTTTCTTTTTCAGTATATAATTCAGAAGTAAACACACTGTTGCCTGCGTCTAGTTTGATTTTTTCAATTTTATCTTCAATTATATAGGCGCAAGCTGTCTCATCCTGTAATTTGGTCCCATCTGTATAACCAATTAGTACGAACCTGTAGATGATTGGATTGATAATAGTTTTAGTCATTTTTGACAGAGTTAAGACTATAGATAAACTCTTTGGTGCGATGCTATTGAAGATTGTTGGAATTGTTCCTATGTCAGATAAACAATGTTTGTCCTTAAGATTTGTTATCTAATTAGAAGCGGTTATTTTAGTTTACGAGTTTCTGTGGTATATTGAGACATATTGTGGAGGTATTCTAATTCCTAATTTTTTTATTTTTTTTTTTATATTTATTTTCTTCTTTGCCTTGACTTTCTTTCGTCATAGCCACCATCAAATAATTTTGTGGAATTTGATATGGCTGATGCATAATAATTTAAAGATAGATAGTCTAATTGAAGGCGGTGATTCTCCACTTATGGCATATAGGCCGTTTACAGGAGACGTTCTAAATGCACCAGTAGCTAGTCTTAAACCTGCAACATAAATGCTGTCAATGAGTTTGAGAATATTTTTATTTGCAGTTTGATTTATAATTCCACCGTAATCTATTTTAGAGCGGATCAAAGTTTGAAAAATATGCATTAGCGTTTTCTGGTCATTACCACAATTATTGAATAAAATAACTTTAATAAATTTTATGACAGAACTACATTTTGTTTTTAAATATTGGTATGATCGACACAGAATGATTCATACTCAAATAATAATGTTGGCGTATATATACAAGCTTTTTATTATATATTGTCAGTCTTGGAAAAGAAATAAGCTTCGGTGATTTCTTAAAAAAGATACATTTACTTTTAGTGGTACAAAATGTATATCCTGTTTTATTAGACCGTTCAAACTTCTAGACAGTTTAAAGCTGATTGTAGTTTCCTTTGAGCTATTTCTATATTCTTGTTGCTGCAGTAAATAACTAAGTCGTCAGCATAAAGGCCTGCTTTCACGGGATTTTTTATGTTATTAAATATATTGTTTACTAAAATTAGAAACATTGTTACACTAAGAACTGAACCTTGAGGAATACCGTTTTCTTGTGTGAATTCTTGTGATTTATTGTTATTTAAATTCACACTAAATTTTCTTGTTTTCATTAAATATTTAAAAAAGTGGACTAGATGACCCTTTATGTTCCATAATTCTAGTGCTTTTAATATGTTGTATCTCCATGATCGATCGTAAGCTTTATCAATGTTTAAGAAAATCGCTAAAGTTTTCTGGTTATTTGCAAAGCTATTTAGTATTTCCCTTTCCAGAATAACTATTTGATCCAGTGTAGATTGACGCTTACGAAAGCCAATTTGTCTAGGTTCTATGAGATTTTTTGTTTCCAAGATATATATGAGACTTTCATTGATGATAATTTGATTATTTTCTAATAATTTGCAGGTTCATTATGCACATTAGTATGTTCGTTAAAGATATAGGTGTGTAGCTATTAATATCGGTTTCGTCTTTTTCGGTTTAAGAACTGGTAATTCAATTGTTTTTTGTCATTCTGTTGGAAATAAGTCGTTTATCCAGATATGAATAAATAATTTTAAGATTGTTTTTTGGTTTCAGCAGGTAGATTTTTTATGATGTAGTTATGAATGTTGTCTGGACCTTGATTAGATAGTTTACAATTATAGAGTAATGATTCTAGTTCAACTGAAGTAATTGGATTATATAATGTTTCACTATTGTCAGATGATGAGTTTATTTCTATACAGGTTTCCCCTGCCATGTGTTGTTGAAGTTGTTTTGGATATTATGAACTACAGAAGTTAAAATTTTTACCTAATGAATCTACTATTTCTTGTTGTGATGTAATTATGTTTGATGACATTTTTAAAGCAGAGATATTGAATATTTGCTGGTTATCTTTTATTGATTTTATTTTGATCCATACTTCTTTTATAATTGTTTGTAAATTTATGGAATATACAAATTGTTTTCATGATTGTTTCGACGCTTACAAATGCTACTTTGTCTAGGTTCTAAGAGATTTTGAACTCGACAAAACGTTCTACAGTTTTGTAAAGTTTTTATTTGTTAAAAGCTGGTTTCTTTATTTTACCAGTATTATGACATGTTTCATTTTACAAAGACCTGGTTTGTATGAACCAATTTTCTCTTTTGAAACTGAGTTATTTGCTGCTTCTAATATCTTTTAACAAATAGATTGTGTTATGACATCTATGTGATCGTATACGTTAAATGTAATGTTATTATTAGGTATTTCTTTAACGTATAGTTTCCAATCCGATTTGGAGATGTTCCACCTGAATCCTTATCAGTTCATATCTGTTGTATTATTTAGGATTTGAAGTTGAATTGAAGAATGATCACTTCTATATAAATCTGGTAGGACTAACAATTCTAGTGTCGATGCTATTTGTTGTTAACATAGAGTTAAATCAATTGCGGATGTACTTTGGGAAGAAAAATTAAAATGTGTGTGTTGGCCGTCATTTAAGAGTATTAAATTCATTACAGTACTATAATCTTTCTATTAATTAATCTTTGTTATCCGTAACTTTGCCAATGTTACGCAAGTAATTTATAGGGAGATGGTAATTTGATAATATGGTTTCAATATTTGAAATAATTATGTTTTGACTATTTAGTAAGTATAGGTTACAAATAGTAACTTTTTGTGGAACATATACTCTGACCACAACTTCTTCCAATTTTGTGTTGGATTGTATAGATATTTGTTCCAAATAAAAATCCTCTCTTACTTGTGTAGCCAGTCCACCTCTGGCGTGTTCCGTAAGTCGATCTTTTCGGTATATACTGCCATTATTGTATTGGATTAAAATTTGTTTCTTGTAAACAGATTACAATGGGGTTGTTTTCTACTGCTAGTCTTCCAAAGTTTTTTAATCGTCTAAAAAAGCCGTTTGAATTCCATTGAAGTAAATTTAATTTTGACGCTAGCATTGAATTATAAATAAGTTTATATTGAAATATTACTGAGTAATCGATTTGACCATATTGACTATTTGACTCTATTCGTTTTTAACACTTGTTTATTTTAATTTTTTTATTACGTAATCTGTTTTTAATATTTTCATTGTCATCTATTGTTATAATTGCTTGTTTATTATTTTTTGAGCACGAGGGCTCAGGTTGGCAATTTATTTCAGTGATGTTATTAGTTTTAATTGTTTAGAATTTTTAAGATTTGTTTTTTTTAAGATTTTCTGTTAAAGCATGTAGTTCCTTTTCAATATTTAAGATGTGTGTTAAAAAGTCATCATCTCCCAAAGATTCTACTCACTCTTTGCTGGTTACGCGTCTTAATTTGTTTTGTTGAATATTGGATGTGGTTAGAAAATTGAACAATTTATTTTGGGTTTTCGATGTTGGAGGATTACTGTTTGTTGATTTTTGATTGTCACGTCTTGTTATTGGGTTTGGCTTGTATGTAGTGATTAATTATCATTATCCGTTAAGCCTGCCACAGGTGGGGAAATCTCACTACAGTTTCGGAGTAAGTCGAACCTATTTTGTGCGCGATCTGAAAACAGATGCTCAGTGTTTTCCTTCCACCTACTTTTAAGATACTACTCTATAAGGCTATATTAAAACCGATCTGGACTTACGGAATTCAGCTCTGGGGGACGGCTAGCAAATCCAATATTTCCATACTGCAGCGTTTTCATAATAAAGTTTTACGTGCCATCGTTGACGCCCCATACTATATATCCAACGAGGTTATTCAGCGGGACATTCCACTAGAATCCATCAACGATGTAATTTATCAGTACATTGTTAATTATAGTGAGAGACTCTCTAATCACCCAAATGTGCTAGCAAACCAACTATACGAGAGTGATAACAGTGAAATCCGTAAATTAAAGCGTTGTCAACCAGCTGACTTAGCTTTAGGCCTAAGATAAGTGCTCAAATAAGCAGTGAATGAATATCTTGTAACATAGAATGTAATAATTACAGAGATCAGTCATTGGATTGATTCTCTCACATGTCACTTTTATAATATGTCATATCATAAGCTTATTGCCTGCACTGGCAGATTGCTGTTAACTCATTGAGATAATAATAAAAAAAAAAAAAAAAAAAAAAACTTCGCCGCAGGTCTCATGATAGGTTGAATTTGAATCAGTCATAACTTGTTAAATTTTATTTTATATTAATTTCTCAGGGCAGTCTTTATCTGTTGCTTAGAGGTTACCGCTACAATTTGTGCACTTGGCAGTTGTACATTTATATCTTTGAGAACGGCATTTGGTAGAAGTATAGCCATACTTTACACACTTGTAA
The DNA here is from genome assembly GCA_963678705.1 of Panorpa germanica. Taxonomy (NCBI): domain Eukaryota; kingdom Metazoa; phylum Arthropoda; class Insecta; order Mecoptera; family Panorpidae; genus Panorpa; species Panorpa germanica. The sequence goes on from OY783214.1 coordinate 2,434,937, forward strand.
CATTGTACAGTTGGTTGGATGTATGGTTCAACAGCTCGGCGTACTCTCCATAAATAAACATATTCAGATAAATTCATTCTTTCAAAAAACAGTTTCAGTTTTAACAGTTTTACTTAATTCAAATATCAGTAATTACTTTTCTGTTAAGTCTTTGCATATTAGCAATTCTTGAATAAGTAAATTTGATGTTATTTGATAAAATTTCCTCGTTGTAATCTAAATCAACTTGTTTGTATGCTTCAAATTTATTTTGCTCTAAAATCGGATCAGTCGTAATCTTATTTGCGATTTCTGCTGTTGAACATTGTAAAATGGTCCACAATGGTCTTAAAACGTAACACATATACCAATTAAAAACGTCGCTAAAGTTACCGAAAAGTTCCTATTATTATCCCCCAAGCATAACCCAATAATCTACGAAGATAATCTGCATTTTTTATGGGTACTACAAGTCTATAGGACTATAGGTCTAAAGAACTATAAGTGAGTTTTAGTTAGTGAACTTTGGAAGGTTGTTACTTTTAATTGATGTTCTGTCTTATTTTAAATTTTATTTTATTCTATTCGTTATGATGTCATTAAGTGTTTAGTTTCTTTATTGTATTGGGTTATGTTTGGGAGACAATCTACATTTTCTATGTATAGTACAAACCTTTATTCCCCGTATTGAGTAAATGTTAATTATGTCATAACATTGGATTATGTTTTTCTTTTATAATTTTGACTTGCAATTTATAACTTATTTATTTAAAATATTAGCCTAAGGCACTAATAAATATTAAATTCAACAAGTTTAACGTCATTTTCACGGCTGTCAGTTTTACACCACTAGTACTATCTCATTTTCTAACTTTTTGCTGGAACTTTTCGCTAACTTCAGCGGCGTTAATTAAAAAATGTAATCCATGTTGCTATTACTGATTGTACCGTCAGCTAAGGTCGAATTCTTTTTAACGTTTTCTGCTTCGTTGCGCTACTTAATTTTAGTAGTGTTCTCTCGCTTCTCTTCAATTGCTGAGTGTCGTACGAATATGTGACACTTACCATTAAGATCATGTGTGTTATTGTTATAAAAATGACCCCTAATCGCATAGTTAACTAGCATCAATCGCATTGGATTTATTAAGGAAAGTAAAGAAAGGAGGCTTACAGATCTGTTGATGCTTATCCTTGAAAGCGTATATTCTATGTGGAAATGGATTGTAATAAATGAACTTAATAACTTTTCAGCAAGAATGTCGATAACATTTCAAGTATCTGTACTAAGACGGCAATTTTGTACAAGGGCCAGCTTCAGTGCTTAGCGTCCTACAATTCACTCAGACAACGTTTCGGTTTTGGAAATGAGGCCATAATCAAACTCAAAACAGCGCAGTTGCGAGCAAAGGAAAAGTAAGCATTATTATTGTTTTTATAAAGTAGAACATCAAAGAATGTTAGGTGCAAATTTGTAAAAGGAAGTGAGTCCGGGTCGCCTTACTGAAGACCAATTCAAAGATATTGAATTAAAATGCAGTATTCGATGGCAGTCTGCAGAAATGTTAAATGTGTCCCACACAATAATTTTCTTTTTTAAAATGTTTTGCACTTGTAAAAATGCTCGATTTTTGGTTTCTTCATAAATTGAAGGAGAATTATTTACTTAACACAAATAATCAATAAATGTGATATACATTTGATACAATGAATTTGTTTCTTTTTTAATCGAATCGTCAGGATGATAAGTGGATCGTTTTAGCATAACATCAATCGAAACGATCATGCTTTAGGCGTTATAAACCAACACAAACCACTAATAATATACTCGTAATAATATGTTATAACCATCCATTGGAATATATTATTAGGTTTAGTTAAAATTTTTATAAGATTAATGCTTCTTAACAATGACTGTTCGTAAAATATTCTGAATCTCATTTTTCTTTATTCCAGCGCAATTAATTCCCTAAAAGATGACTTTACCTCTCGAGTACTGGCCCGGTTGATGTATCAGACCTCAGTAAGCATATTTCTATTTATTTAATATTTAACAATAAAATAATATAAACAAAAAATAGTTTAATTATTACTATTACTTTCAATGAAATTATTTTGACTTCACTCTAGTTTTCTGTGACTCCTTTTTTATTTATCCTTTGAATCGTTTTTACAATTTTCCATCCTGATAAAACCATTTATTAACAATAGAAAGAATAGTGTCTACTGTAATTATTGGATAATGCAGTGCATAAACAACCCGTTCGAATTATTTATATATGTTATCTTTGTGTGTATGTATTCCTGACTCTTTCGTCATCACTATTCATCGTGGTTATCGCAGTTCAGTTCATTCTTTAAGGGTAATGTATCGCTGCACATTGTTTGGTCATGATATCGCTGAGTAACCTACGAATATCAGTGGAATATCCTCGCTCGTCATCTTTGACATTCAAGAATAATTCTATAATTAATTATGCATTACGCTGTTTGACTTTCTGACTATTTCTATGACGTCCCACTTAACATGCGTAGTATTTAGTTCTAGAAAGATCGCACTAATCCGTAAAGACAGATATGCGCGGTGTGCTATTTACGCATTCTTTATTGTGTTATATTCGAGAACTGCGCGTAAACAGGTTATGACTCATGCAATATACAGCCTTTTGTTTATTTCATATCGTCGAGGTATTTATACAGGGATGTGCAACCTTTTTGCTAATTCTGCTTAATATTTCAGGACTATAATTTTTGCATACTCAGACGCCCGCAAATTCGTAACAATTTTTATATATATATTATTATTATTATAATTATATAATATATATATAATTTAAGATGGTTTGTTCTTTCATTGTTATGTATTTGTAAAGTAAATACCAACGTTTATATTGCAAGCTTATCATTATTATTATCATCGTTATTATTTTATTAAATAAATTTATTAAACAAATTATGTGATTCTTTATCATCCTGACAAATAAACTAAGATATTGCATAGTTGAATATTGATTGAATTGACATTTGCCTTAAATTAAATAAAAGTACCTTGATTCCACATCAGATTAGCGAATCGGGTATTATTTTCCACATCAGAATTGGGATGGTACTCTCATTTTCTACATCAGAAGTGCGGATTAGTAGCTCATAGCGAATTGAACTAAGTGCGAATTAGATGTTGGATAGCTCTTGTTTTCCACATCAGTATTGGGATAGTACTCTTGCTTTCCACACATATATATATATATATATATATATATATATATATATATATTTTTTTTTTTTTTTCTTTTGTGGTGAGGAGGAGAAATCTTCTATAAGACTGTCGCCTGACAGCCCGTCGGGACGTGTTGGATTCACCCTCGCTGGAAGAGCGCCTACCAACTAAGACTCCCCCTCTCTTCATCTAGACCACAATCTGGTACCGCAATTGCATTCCATCAGACTGGATCTTGATACCCGAGTTCCGGTTACGATGTTGTGTTGACGTCCACTTCCTTGGTTTCGAGAATTTTCGTGACGAAGACTCGAACCGCACTCCAATACTCTACCTTCTAGACCATAATATTAACAATATTATCTACGGTCAGTGTGGTTCCCGTTATCGTCCGTACTTCTTCTATTTCCATCGTCCATCGGCCACAATAGAAGAACGTATGTTCTGGTGTATCGACATGTTCACAGTACCAACATTTGTCGGACTCTCTCTTTTTGAATCTCTTCAAGTAACTCCCAAAGCATCCATGTCCTCCGAGAAATTGTGTTATAAAATAATCAATTTCCCCGTATTTTCGATTTTTCCAAGTACTGATCTTCCGTTTTAGCCTTTTAGTCCACACCGCTTTACCGGTCTCTTTCTCCCACTCGCATTGCCACTTTTTTAAAACTTCTTTCCTTACTTCCTGGTGTTTTTCTTCTTTTTCCATATAGACCCTTTTCCGCTCTTCCACCAGTAGTGCCAGAGGTACTATTCCGCTTATCACCTGGACTGCTTCTGCCGAGATTGTGCGATAAGCACTACTCACACGTATTGCCATTCTACGTTGCACACTCAATAACATATTTCTATATTTTTTGAGTTTTTCAGCTTCTTCCCATATCGGTGCAGCATACAGCATTATTGAGTGAACCACCGACGCTAACACTCTTCTCTTACTTGCCTTCGGTCGCTTCAGATTTGGCATTAGTCTACTTAACGTCATAAGTTTTTCTTCGGATTTCTTGGCCGCTTGTATAACATGTTGCTTCATGTCTGCATTCCTTCCAATATAGAGCCCCAGGTACTTTAAGTGTTATTTGGATTTAATTTTCATTGTGCCTACCTCCAAGGGTATTTCCTTCAGTTTTCTTCCACCATAAAGTACGATTGCCTCCGTTTTTTCAGGAGCGAGCTATAGTTGCTTCCTCTCTAGCATCTGTTCAATCCTGTTCAGCGCCGTGTTAGCGTGTGCCTTTAGTGTTTCCTCAGTTTTAGCTTCAACAATAAGTGCTGTGTCATCCGCGAATCCAATGATTGATGCGCCTTCTGGTAGCTCAGTTTTTAGCACCTCGTCGCACAGAATGTTCCATAAGAGAGGCCCTAATACCGGTCCCTGTGGAACTCCGCAGGTAACACTTATTGAATTCCCCTCGACTTCTATCCAGCGGTCCTCTAGATAGCTGCTTATAATTCTCGTCAGGTACTCACTGACTTCGAATTTTTTCAGCGCTTTCATGATTCTGAGCGCTTCCATCCCAAAGTGCTGAATTAAAGGCATTCTTGATGTCTAGCGTTACTAACACTTCATATTTCCTGTTCCGGTGCGCCTTGAGTTTTATATTCTCTACCGATCTCTTGATCTGGATCATAGCATCAATAGTTGACCTTTTCTTTCTGAATCCATATTGGCTTTTTGAGAGTTTTGGTTCAACTTCCCCTGTTAACCTGACTGCAACCAGCTGCTCAAGAACTTTTCCCATGACGTCCAGAAGACATTTTGGTCTAAATTTAGCCTCCAGGTCTCCTTCTTTTTTAGACTTCTGAATTAGGACTAATTTGGCTATTTTCCACATTTTTGGAAATACTCCACTTTTTAGTTGGCTATTTATTATTTCGAGCAATTCTCTCGGGAATACCCTAATTGCCGCTTTCAGATGAAATTTGATCCGGACCCTGGTGACTTTTCATATTTATTTTTTTTTGTCGCTTCCAGGAGTTCTGCTTCAGTAAAATAGGGTATACACCTTTCCTCTATGGCTATGTATGGCCATTTGTGTGTCGCTCGTGTGGGAAACAGCTCCTCGACAGTTTTCATTAGCTTATCGCTACTTAACCTAATTCGAGGTATCATGTTGAGCTTTTAAAACACAATTTTATATATTATGCCCCAAATATCTTGGTCAACTTCTTAGCAGGTTTTTTTCCAGGCTTCTTGTTTTGCTCCTATTATTGCATTTCTGAGGAGTTTCCTTTTTCCATTGTAATTATTTCTGAGTCTTTCTCTACTTTCTTCTGTGACTTCTTTGCTCTTATTTCCTCGAGTTAACAATCTTCTTGACCTCAAACATTGCCTTCTTAACTGGGCGATGTTATCGTTCCACCAGTACACGGGTCTACGATTGCCTTCATGACTTTATTTATATCTAATTTATGTATTTTGTATATTTCTTTTTCCAAATTTTCCACAAAGATCGGTATTCCTTCTTTATTTATTCTCCATCTTGCTTCGCTCATTTGTGTCGTTCTAGAGTTAGCTGAAATAACATAAAAGTAGATATTCCTATAAAAGCTAAGGTTTTCTTCCTCCGCCACTTTCCATTCTGTTATTCGATTTGCTATTTCTTCAGACGTTAGTGTTATGTCGATATGAGATTCACTGCCTCTTCTTACAAAGGTCGGCTCTTTGCCTCTATTCTGCACAACTAGTGAAAGTTCTGCTATCCAGTTCACCAGTGCCTTTCCTTTCTTGTCTTCCTTGGGACCCCAAACTCGTGACTTAGCATTTAGGTCACCCGCTACTAGCACCTGCTTCTTCTGTGTTTTTAGGCTTTCCCCCAGTGTCTGAAGATAGGACTCAAATTCTTGTTCACTTATATTCGGTGATGCGAAACAAGATTAAATAACAAGGTCCTCAAGTTCCACCCATACGAATCCTTTCTGTTCTGTGTCACATTTTAGTATACTAACTTCTTTGCTGAATACCCTAATTGCTGCGTCCATATTCAAATCGCTTAGCCAGGGTCCTTTACTAGCTAGTTTCTTGTTTGGTTCTGCCACAATAGCGACGTCTATGTGTTTGTCCTGACAAGTGCTATGTAGTAAGTCGAATGCTGCTCTCCCTCTATCCACATTACCTTGGATTATTTTCATTAACGTCATTTTCATTTTGTCGCACTGTCAGGCGCTCCCGTTTTCCTAAGTTCTCTTACTTGTTTTTGATAATTTGGGCATACCATTTCGTTTGTCCCGTGACCTTTTATTTTGCAAGACCAGCAATATATTTGGTTCGAACAGGCACTTGCTCTATGCCCTTCCTCTCCACACTTTATACATTTTGTGCTTATGTCCTCCTCACTGTTGCATACCCTAGCAAGATGCCCAAACTGTTGATATATATATATATGTAGGTTTTTAATCTACATTAGTAGTTTTGAATCTAATACCATCCCGGTTCAGATTTTTTCTAACAACTGTTGCTTGAACATGTGCCACACCCTAGGTATCGTCATCTTGAACAGCTAGCGAACGTGATTCTCTGCTGTTCGCTTTGGCGTTCACTTTGCATGCCCCAGCGAACGGCTTAGAGGGTCTTCCAGCGGTTTATTTAAAACATTTAAATATATCTGGATCTTAGCAAAGATTTTTACCTATTCTACAGTGTTCTTAATATTACTATTTCTTAAAACTAATTATATCTACACTTAAAACTAATTTAAAAAAAATATCCCACATATATATATATATATATATATATATATATATATATATATATATATATATATATATATATATATGTGGGTGGACAATAAACCTATCCTGGTTGACGTTTCCAAGTGTGGGTCTACCTTACACCTTAGTGGGTGTTAACTAGATTACCAGCTGTGCTTTTAGCAGTTCTGATGTTATATCAATCCTGAGTTGAGCCCCTATTTACAATATAGCTTATTAAAAAAGAGTTACCACATAACTGAATTTAATAATAGTTCATTTAATTATTTCTCAAATAAATTAAATTGTAAAAATGTTAATATATCAAAAATAGTTCACAATAATATTATCAAACAACAAATATTACAACTAGTGTAAGGCCCTAAAGCCTATAAAAGGTGGTATTTCTCAGGATCTGTGTTTATGCGTAGAATAAATTAAACAGAAGTTAAGATTAATATGATTTAATAACTATATATAAAACTGATACAAATTATTACGTGTTGTTACTACGACACTTCGCAAGAGACTGTTCTGGCTATACTGTGTATATGAAGTACATTCAACTTAACAACTATTTTACAATATAAATTCAAATTTTGGCGGGTATAATAAACTTATGCTTATAGTCGGCCTATTCTGACTTCATGATTGTCCTCAATCATCTTCGTTGTTGGGTTGATCCTCCTGATCGTCATCTTCTTCTTCTTCTTGGCTTCCTTCCTCACCTTCCTCCTCGTCGGGTAGTTGGCACCAGAGTTTCATTCTGTCGGAAGCGAATACGGATTTAAACGACCTCTGTGTTCGTTTAGCTCCTGGTATGTCTTCCAGAATGTATCTGTCGTGTGGTAATACTTCTGTCACTAGATATGGACCCTTGTACTTCGGTGTAAGCTTCCTGGAGCTTCCAGTGGCTGCTGCTTCTCGTTCTACAAGTACCATATCTCCTTTGCTGTACTGCATTGCTTTGAGTCTTTTTTAATCAAATCTCCTCTTTTGTGTTATTTGATTTTTGTCGATTGCTTCTTTTGCTTTTAAACGAATCTCGTTTAAACTTAGTTCTGAATCGTCTGTTGCATTATCTTCGTCCAATGTAATTAGGATCTTATTCTGCAATGCATTTCTTGGATTAAAATCTAATAATAAGCTGTGTGGGGACATACCTGTGGTTTTATTCTTTGTACTGTTCAAAGCCCACTGTATGCTTTTCAGATTCTTGTCCCAATGCTATTCATCTTTTGCCATTGTTGTAATTGCTGCTAACAATGTCCTGTTGTATCTCTCGACTTGTCCGTTTGCTCTAGGAGTCGCTGTCGTTGTCATAATGTGATGTATTCCATTTTCTTTACAATATGTTTTAAAATTCTTTGAAGAATACGCTGTTCCTCTGTCTGTAACTAGCTGTGTTGGCGGTCCAAATGTATCATTAATGCTATTCATCACCTGGATTACTGGTCTGGTCGCTGTAGTTTTCACGGCTCGAACTACAACATATTTTGTAAATGAATCAATGTATACTAAAACATATGAGTTACCTCTTGTACTTCGCGGAAAAGGTCCTAGATGATCCATATGACATGTGTGAAACGGAATAGGGATCCTCTCGGTGCAATGCATTTGACCTTCTTTTTTTCCACTTCGAGTCTTGTGATAAGCACATTCAATACACGCTTTAATGTATTTCTTGACGTATTGCCTCATCCTTGGGAACCAGTAGTGTGTTTTCAGATGTTCTAAAGTCATTTCTTCTCCGAAATGCCCTAGGTCATCGTGACTTTGTTTCACTATTCTCCATTTGATGTTTCCTGGTACGACCCATCGTTTGTCTTGTTCCCGATAGATGCGTCCTTTTTCTAGTACATAATCTGTATGCAATTGCTTTTCTTCATTCGTGGTTGGTTTTCTCTTTAATTGATTATAGATTTCTTGCCATTTCGGGTCTTGGTGTTGCATTGTTAATAAATAATCCTCGTCAGATATGTGTATGTTCATTATTTTCATATCTACTACGTCTGCTTCTTGACATTCGTCATGTGGTGCTCTGCTTATGGTGTCGACATGTTCCATTTTCTTAGCAGTTCTGTATTCTAATTCCATATCGTATTCTTGAAGATGTAGCGACCATCTTGCTATTCGTGGTATTAAATCTCGTTTCGACATTGTTGATTTCAGTGCGTTACAATCTGTTATCACCTTGAATGGTCGTCTTAGTAGATATACTCGAAATCTTTTTACTGATTCTACTACTGCGAGAGTTTCCATTTCGTAGATGTGATATTTCTGTTCTGCTGGTGTCGATTGTCTACTGAAATAAGCAACTGGATTTAATATTTTCTTATCATTGTATTGTAATAAAATACCTGCTATTCCATAGCTGCTTGCGTCACAGTGTAATTCATGTTTTGCGTTAACATTATACAACTGTAGAAATGGTCTGCTTGTTAACTTTTCTCGTAGTTCGTCAAAAGCATTTTCTTGTTCTTTTTCCCATACGAATTCATTGTCTTTCTTCGTTAATGCTGTTAACGGTTTTGCGATATTTGCGAAGTCCTGAATAAATCTGCGGAAATAGCTGCATAAACCAATGAATCTACGTACTTCGTGTGCATTCTTCGAAGTCTGGTAGTTCGTTACTGCATCTATTTTCCTTTGTCCTGGTTTTATTCCTTCTTGACTTATCTCATATCCTAGGTAGTCTATTGTTTCATTAAAGAAATAGCATTTCTTTAACTTCAATGATAACCCATATTCCTTGATTACTTCAAAAAATCTTTTTATTACTGTCATACCTTGTTCAATACTCTTGCTCGGTATTAAGATATCGTCCATGTAAACTAGAATTTCGCCTGGGGCAAAGTTCTGTTTAACTCGGGTCATCAATCTGTTGAATATCATTGGCGCGTTGACTAATCCGAATGGCAAATGATCTTGAATTGATACAATCCACTGCTAGTTATGAATGCGGTTAAATGTTTTGAACTTTCTGACATTCTTATCTGGTGGTATCCGCTTTACATATCTAGGGTTGTAAAGTACTGATTGCCTGCTAGTTGATTCAGTTGATCGTCTATTAAAGCCATGGGAAATTCTTCACGTTATGTTTAAGCGTTTAATCTTCTGTAATCAACCACTAAACGTTCTTCTCCAGTCTTTTTCTGTACCAGTATCATAGGACTTGAATATTCCGATGTAGATTCTTCTATGATTCCAGCATCTAGCAATTCTTTTACTTCTTTTTCAACTTTTTGAATTTGTCCATAAGGTAATCTGTATGGTCGACTCCTTATCGGTTCTTTATCCGTTAATTCTATTTTCATTTCCACAAGGTTAGTTGTTCCTATTTCATAATTGTTTTTCGCGAAACATTCACGATTTTCAACTATCAATTCACATAAATTTTCTTTTTCCTTTTCAGATAAATTAGTCTCTATATTTATCTCTGATTTTTCTATTGGCTCGCTATATTTAATCTTGTTCACATGTGAAATTGTTTTGTTTTCCTTGTCATCATCAACGTTTTCTTCATTATTTGATTTTATGATTACCTCTCCATTTTTAATTACGATTATAAGTTAGCTGTTCGATAAAGCACTTCTTCCAATGATTATATCATTATCCTGGGCCTCATTCGGTACTAATAGAATTTCGCACATTATATCAATTCCGTCGATCGTAATTATTGATTCATGTTTCCCAAGAGAGTTACATGTTCCTTGGCTAAAACCAATTAATGTCACGTTGTGATTCATGAATTTCATATTCATTTTTCTTGCGATATCTTGCCTTATAGTAACAACTTCACTTCCAAGATCTAAAAATGCGTTAATATTAAGACCATCTATCTGTACTACTTTACAAAACATACCTTCAATATTTTGCTTTTTAGTTCCATATTTCAGTTGTCTCTTTGGCTCTTCTTTAGCTTCTGTCTTAACTATTGACTTAGTTCTTATTGGCTTCATGTTCTTGACGTAGACACTTTGTGCATTTTAGTCCATCATTACTTCTCTTGTTTGGACAGTTTCTGGCTATGTGACCTATATTATTACACAAATAACATTTTCTTATTTCACATCGTACCTGTTGTGTGTCATCTGGTTTCTCATGACGTATTCTTAGTTCGTTCTTAGATATGGTTGACTTTCCAGGTCGTAAATATTCTTGTCGATACTTTAATTGACTGATCGTTTCTTCGTAGATCTTAATCTGTTCCATCAATTCATTCAAATCAGCATATTTGAATAACGAAAGCGTACGAATCATATCTGAGTCATTCAGTCCACTAATGATATACTTCTGTATCGCAGAGTTTGATAGCTTTCCTTTCTTAGCAATTGCAACAACCGAGTAGAAGTATTCCTCAATAGTTTCGTCTCGTTGTTTTGTTCTTTTAGTTAACTGCATATGAATCTTACTTTCATCTTTATTGTTAGGGAACGATTTGACAAAAGCCTGTGAAAATAAGTCGAAATTAGTGTAATATTAATCTATAGTTTCATACCAGAGTTTTGCAGGTCCTTTTAACTTTGATACTAGATGCAATATCAGCATCTTCTCAGTCCAATTGTAGGTTTTTGCAATATTCTTGATTTTCTCAATCCATTTTGTTGAACTCAAGCTATTTATGTTTCTTGGATCAAATTCGGGTAACATGGATATTACTTCTTTAATACTGTATTGATTTTGTTCAGTATTACTTCTTGGTAAGCTGAAAGATTGATTAAAAATTATTTTCTCACGTTCTAATAATTCTTGTTCCTTGTTTACAAGATTTCTTTCCCACTGCAAGTAGTTTCCTTGAGCGTCTTATAAGTTTCTTTCTTCATTTAAGTCGTCAGCCATGTTGGATATTGTATTTGACACTTCTAGATCAACATCGATCGGGCTAGTGCTGCGACGCCTACCTTGAGAACTATGATCTGTCATAATGAGCTTGTGTCCTATGTCTTAATTTCTATAAAAGTGTACTATATATTGATAAAGTGAGTTACTAGAACCTCAAATGTTCAATTATTTTTTAATAACTCCTTATATGTTAAGAGATATTAACATTTAAAAAAGTCATTTTGTCTCTTTAATTATTAAAGGGATTCAACGCTATACACATTCCAAGTGCATGTGACATCACAATCCTTGTGTAAGATTACCAACCTTACAGATCATAAATCTCTGCTATATGTATTTATATATCAAAATATCAAATATTATTTACAGCTATTTCAAGGAATAATAAAATTTAAATATTATGTCTGTCTTAGCAGGGTTAAATAAAATAAAAACTTATTATTCTTTGACTTAACTTGATTATTTGACTACCAACAGCTACTAAACATTACCACAGCACTGACCTACTCAACAAATAACTGACGTTAAAATGCATTTTACGTCATACAAATATGGCCGACTATTTCTAGCGCTAAAACTACAATTCAAACTTTTAATTGCTATATCTCCGTCAACATTTAGATATTTAATAAAATAGACACGTCAATACACATTTATTAACATCAATTTCAATCAACAATTGAAAAATCGACCACTAAAAAATGAGGACACAAGCCCATTCCTGTTTTCGGTTGGTTCTACTTTCTACTATCTAACTCAGACTTAAACCTTTACTAAGTTAGTTAGATTCATTGCTAAATGACAAAAATCCTTTATTTGCCACTTAGGTTACCAGGTGGAGTTGTATGTGCCTCGTTCAAAGTTCACACGCTGACGCACTACTTAGGCGATGGCTTAGGGTGTTGGCTATGACGTCACTACAAATTCCTTTGTTCTCGTAATTCGTTAATTATACCTCCAAAATCCACTGTGATTTATTGTATAATTATTAATTACGCTTTTACTCTTTCCTTAATTTTAACTTTGACCTGTTGCACTGTGTTCATTTAGAAATTAGCTCATTCAAAATTAAAACAGAGTAGTGCCAGCCTCTCGATCATAAAAATCACTTTTTCTTATTTAATTTCACGATTTAATCTTTTTAATTCGCGTTTATCCCACTTCTGAAAACTGTAAGGCCCTAAAGCACTATATAAAAGGTGGTATTTGTCAGGATCTGTGTTTATGCGTAGAATAAATTAAACAGAAGTTAAGATTAATATAATTTAATAACTAAATATAAAAATGATACAAATTATTACGTGTTGTTACTATGACACTTCGCAAGAGACTGTTCTGGCTATACTGTGTATATCAAGTACATTCAACTTAACAACTATTTTACAATATAAATTCAAATTTTGGCGGGTATAATAAACTTATGCTTATACTATTAATATTGTTAAACGGATTATAATTCTTAACGTTATTAACAACTAGTTAATACAACATTTCCCGAATTTACCAATGACCGCCATACAAACTGTGTATGTTACGACTATCGCCATTTTTAACAACCATCTGCCGCGCTAATCATGCATCGTGCATGTCGTAGCAAGCAAACTGTCAAGTGAACAGGGTCCACAAGTCGTTCCAAAACAGCGCCAGTAACATTTGAATATTTCCTAATATTAGCAAAGCTCCCAACCTATTTTATAGAGTTCTTTATAATTATTATTTCTTACAAACTAATTATATCTAATCCTAAATTATATCCCACATATATATATATATATATATATATATATAGATATATATATATATATATATATATATATATATATATATATGTGGGATTAGGTTTAGATTAGATTTAAGTTTAATTATAATTAATTATAAGAAGTAATAGTTATAAAGAAATCTGTAATTTAGGTTAAGATCTTTGCTAGTATTAGGATATATTTAAATGTACTCTCGACACCAGATGCTTGCCATTACATGTGATGCGGCATGTAAACCCCGAACTCTTGACACCAGCGTTTACTAACTGTTGAATGCTGACGAGTCATGTGGGTACAGGCAACAGTTGAATTGAAAAATGGCGATACGTAGACATGCATAGTTTGCATGGCGTTTTTTTGTAAATTTAAGAAATGTGTTAACGAGTAGTTAATATCATTTAAAATTGTAATCAGTATTACTAGTTGTAATAGTTGATATTGTTATAAACATAGTTAGACGGCAGAATAATATAAAAGAATGGCTGATACACAGAGTGTTTTATGGCGTCTTTTTTGTAAATTAAAGAAATGTGTTAACGAGTGGGAAATATCATTTAGAATTGTAATCAGTATTGCTAGGTGTAATATTTGATATTGTTATAGGCGTAAATAGTGGAGTGTTTGCACAGAACTATAGTGTTGAATGTTAGGTTATTTTCATCATTGTAAATGTGTGATTGTACTATGTTAATGCGCATTATTTTGTTATAAGCAATCATTGTAATAAGGTCTTCAAACCTAAGTATTGTTTGTTAACAAGTGTTATTATTAATGTGGACTCTCTTTTGATAGATTAACTTTATTGTGATGTAATTATTTTCTATGTGGAATGATTAAATGAACTATTATTAACTTTAGTTAAGTGTTACTTATTCGTAATGAACTATGTTATGCTGGGGCTCAACTTTAGGATTGTTATCATTAAACTGCTAAATTGAAACATAAATAAGGATAGGATTATTGTCATCTCACACTGAGGGCGCCATCTGGAACAGTTTTAGGTTTCACACCCACAATTGGAGGCGACAACCTAGATAGATTTATATTTCTACCCCACATATATATATATATATATATATATATATATATATATATATATATATATATATATATATATATATATATATATATATAATTCATACATATTGTTACAAGTTTACTAGGCGCGACGACGGCTTATATGCGCGTAGCAACTATTCTCTATAGCTTCTAACACCAAAGGATACAAACTTGTAAGGGCGTGAAAGGGGAATGAAGGGAGTCTGGCTCTGGAACCTTCTATGGCGCCAAAAGATCAAATTTGTATGTGCGAGCAGGGATTAAGGGAAGGGAGATTAGGATTCCCAAACCTTCTAAATATAGGCTGTCTTACGCCTGCGACTTTGAGTTCATTAATTACCTAGCGGAGTAATTGTTTTTACTATTTAGTCGCGTTGTAACTTATAAAATAACAAATAGACACAATTAAAAATTAGAAAAAAGGATAAAAACTTTTTACAGATTTTATTTATTAACACAAAAACAATTAAAACTATTTACCATATTGTTTATTATTTCACTGTTCACTTGTTAGTTTTGGTTTGGTTGATCTCTTGGTTGATCGTAGCTGACTGATTGTCGCATTCTAGGCTCTGACTTATTTTATACTCTGGTATGGCGTAGTAGCATATCCCTGCCTTTGACATCTTTGACATTCGAGAACATTTCTAGCATATATGTAGTTATCCCAAAACGATATTGACATTCTGCATATTTCTTTGACGTTCCATTTGTTTTGCACTAAAATTAGTTCTAGTAGGATCGCGCGAATACGTAAATAACAGATAATATGTAATAACAATGTTTATCTTTCTAGAACCAGGTACTCCGCGTATTAAGTTATGTCGCATTAAGTAAACAGACTTTTGTTTATTTCATGTCGCCGAGATATTAATACAGAAATGTGCAACCTATTCTGCTAATTCCGGTTATTATTTCATAACTATAATTTTTGTATGCTCAGACGCTTGCAAATTCGTAACAATATTTATATATATATATATATATATATATATATATATATATATATATATATATATATGTATATATATTTATATATTTTGTGGTGAGAAGGAGAAATCTTCTATAAGACTGTCGCCTGACAGCCCGTGTTGGATTCACCCTCGCTGGAAGAGCGCCTACCAACTAAAACTCCTTCTCTCTTCATCTAGACCACAATCTGGTACCGCAATACCATTCCTTCAGACTGTATCTTGATATTCGAGTTCCTGTTACGGTGTTGTGTTGACGTCCACTTCCTTGGTTTTGAGAATTTTCGTGACGAAGACTCGAACCGCACTCCAATACTCTTCCTTTTTCACAATAATATTAACAATATTATCTACGGTCAGTGTGGTTCCCGTTATCGTCCGCACTTCTTCCCTTTCCCCATTCGCACTGCAATTTTAAAAAAATTTCTTTCCTTACTTCCTCGGTGTTTTTCTTCTTTTTCCAGATAGACCCTTTTCCGCTCTTTCACCATTAGTGCCAGAGGTACTATTCCGCTTATCACCTGAACAGCTTCTGCCGAGATTGTGCGATAAACACTACTCACTCGTATTGCCATTCTACGTTGCACACTCATTAACATATTTTTATATTTTTTGAGTTTTACAGCTTCTTCTTATGCGGTGCAGCATACAGCATTATTGAGTGAACCACCGACGCTAACACTCTTCTTCTACTTGCCTTTGGTCCCTTTAGATTTGGCATTAGTCTACTTAACGTCATAAATTTTTTCACAAATTTTTTAGCCGCTTGTATAACATATTGCTTCATGTGTGCATTCCTTCCAATATAGAGCCCCAGGTACTTTAAGTGTTCTTTGGATTTAATTTTCATTGTGCCTACCTCCAAAGGTATTTCCGTCAGTTTTCTTCCACCAAAGAGTACGATTGCCTTTGTTTTTTCCGGAGCGAGCTGCAATTGCTTCCTCTCTAGCATCTGTTCAATCCTGTTCAGCGCCGTGTTAGCGTATGCCTTAAGTGTTTCTTCAGTTTTAGCTTCAATAATAAGTGCTGTGCTATCCGTGAATAGCTATCAGAAGGCCCATCAGCCTTCTGGTAGCTCAATTTTTATTACCTCGTCGTACAGAATGTTCCATAGAAGAGGCCCTAATACCGATCCCTGTGGAACTCCGCTGGTTACACTTATTAAATTCCCCTCGACTTCTATCCAGCGGTCCTCTAGATAGCTGCTTATAATTCTCGTCAGGTACTCACTGACTTCAAATTCTTTCAGCGATTTCATGATTCCATCCCAGGGTACTGAATTAAAGGCATTCTTGATGTCTAGCGTTACCAACACCCCATATTTCCTGTTCCGGTGCGCCTTGAGTTTTATATTCTCTACCGACCTTTTGATCTGGATCATAGCATCAATAGTTGACCTTTTCTTTCTGAATCCATATTGGCTTTTTGAGAGTTTTGGTTTAACTTCCCATGTTAACCTGACTGCTACCAGCTACTCAAAAACTTTTCCCATGACGTCCAGAAGACATATTGGTCTATATTTAGCCTCCAAGTCTCCTTTTTTAGGCTTCTGAATTAAGACTAGTTTGGCTATTTACCACATTTTTGAAAATACTCCACTTTTTAGTTAGCCCTTCATTATCGAGCAATTCTCTCGGGAATACCCTAATTGCCGCTTTGACGATTTCAGATGAAATTTTATCCGGACCTGGTGACTTTTCATATTTATTTTTTTTTTGTCGCTTTCAGAAGTTCTGCTTCAGTAAAATAGGGTATACACCTTTCCTCTATGGCTATGTATGGCCATTTGTGTGTCGCTCGTGTTGGAAACAACTCCTTGACAGTTTTCATTAGCTTATCGCTACTTAATTTGATTCGAGAAATTATGTTAAGCTTTTTACACTCAATTTTATATCCCATGCCCCAAATATCTTAAGCAACTTCTTGGCAGGTTTTTTTTCAGGCATCTTGTTATGCTCCTATTATTGCATTTCTAAAGAGTTTCCTTTTTCCATTATACTCATTTCTGAATCTTTCTCTACTTTCTTCAGTGACTTCTCTGCTCTTATTTCCTCGAGTAATCAATCATCTTGACCTCAGACATGGGCGATGTTATCGTTTCACCAGTACACGGGTATACGATTTCCTCCTGCAGCTCTTTTATTAAAAGTGGCTTTTAGTGCTAGGTCTATTGCCTTCATGCCTTCATTTATATCTAATTTCTGTAATATGTACATTTCTTTTTCCAGATTTTCCACAAAGATCGGTATTCCTTCTTTATTTATTCTCCATCTTGCTTTGCTGTCTTTGTTTCGTTCTAGAGTTAGCTGAAATAACATTAAAATAGATATTCCTATGAAAGCTAAGGTTTTCTTCTTCCGTCACTTTCCATTCTGTTTTTCGATTGGCTATTTCTTCAGATGTAAGTGTTATGTCGATATGCGTTTTACTACCTCTTCTTACAAAGGTTGGCTCTTTCCCTCTGTTCTGCATAACTAGTGAAAGTTGTGATATCCAGTCCATCAGTGCCTTTCCTTTCTTGTTTTCCTTGGGACCCCAAACTCGTGACTTAGCATTTAGATCACCCGCTACTAGTACCTGCTTTTTCTGTGTTTTTAGGCTTTCTCCCAGTGCCTGAAGTTAGGACTCAAATTATTGTTCACTTATATTCGGTGATGCATAACAAGAGAAAACAACAAGGTCCTCAAGTTCCACCCATACGAATCCTTTCTGTTCTGTGTCACATTTTAGTATACTAACTTCTTTGCTGAATACCCTAATTGCTGCGTCCATATTCAAATGGCTTAGCCAGGGTCCTTTACTAGCCAGTTTCTTGTTTGGTTCTGCCACAATGGCGACGTCTATGTGTTTGTCCCGACAAGTGCTAAGTAGTAAGTCGAATGCTGCTCTCCCTCTATCCACATTACCTTGGATTATTTTCATTAACGTCATTTTCATTTTGTCGCACTGACAGGCGCTCCCGTTTTCCTAAGTTCTTTTCTATATTTATATATATATGTAGACTTTTTTAATTATCTACATTAGTAGTTTTTGAATCTATTACCATCCCGGTACAGACTCCGCTTTGCAAGTTAGAATATACAACCACCTGTTGAGATTCTATTATGCAGCCTAGAACTATTCAATCCACATGAGCCTCAATTTGTAGAGTAGATCATCTAACCATCCAAATATATCCCGGTTGAGATTCCAATTTGTAGGTTACTTTCTACAACTATCCGTTGTGACGATCAATTTGCAGTATAACATAACAACATAGTTTCTTTTATACGAGCAAACACATAGTTTGGATATCAATAGTTCATTTAATATTTACACAAAATATTTACACAAAATTATACAATTACATCTGAATAAAGCGAATTAATCGTAATTAAATTCACACGAAAATAACACTTGATTAAAATACAATACAGTTCTTTCAATGTTTTTGCATGTTACACCCGTAATACGCAGTTACAATTGTCCATAGTTATCAACACAATATTCTTAATGATAATACAACCTAGTATTTTACATTACATTTGTTGCACAACTCTAACATTTACGAAAATCACAATAACAATTATATTACACCTAGTAATAAATTTAACTATGATTTTAATTCACATAACAACGACCATATATAAACTATATATAATTCTATCGCCATTTGCTTTCTGAATTCTGACCACGACTACTGTACGTATCAGCCAACGCCCGTAACAACGTGTGTCATCATGTGCCCGTAACGACTCATCAGCATACACTATAGCGAGTGTCTGTGTTTGAGGGTTTCGGGGTTTACATGTCGTATCTGGTGTCGAGAGTACTTTTATAATATAACTAATATTATCAAAGATCTTAACCTAAATTACAGATTACTTTACTATTTCTATTTCTTAAACTAAATATAATTTTAACTTAAAATTACTCTTAAAAAATAACCCCACATATATATATATATATATATATATATATATATATATATATATATATATATATATATATATATATATATATATATAATAATATTCTTCTTACCAGGATACGCTGTATTACCACATTAGAGATCCCAATCTAAAACTTACCGTGTTGTTCGCCCACCTGGAACAATTAAAAGACGAACATGACATAATTGACGAATACAACGTAGCCGAGATAAGCTTGTACGAAAATTTCTTTCACTATTTGAATTTCCGCGAGCGCATTGATGTTGCAAGTACAAGGAAAGCGGTCATAGTTCGCCGAAAACAAATGGAAGCTGCAACAGAATCAACATTCAAGAGGAAGAAAGTCGTTACAAAATTTCAATATCAAGCTCAAAGCCTAGTAACTCAACGACCACCAATGAGATCTACATGCTTGATACTATAAAGATTTGAGTATTAAATATTGTTTAAACTGGTTCATTTTACTTTCAGAAAATTCAATAAAATACTGGTATTTACTTGTGTAACTTTCTGGTTTGCATTTGTTAGGAAATAATTATCTATTCTGTGAAGAATTAATGTCAAGAAATAAGGTTATTGGACTACTAATATAGTAATATAATATATTCTTAACAATTTGTAAAAGAAACTGCAGTAAATAAAGAAATTAAAAGTTTTATTCTTATATCGTAGTTTATTTATATTATTGTTTTACGATTATACATCTATAATAAACAAATTGCCTTTTCTGGCTGTCACTTTGAAATGTATTTCAATTGGTTTTTGAGTTTGATTTTTGATCAAACCTGTGGTTTCAGTATTTAAATTAGTTTACTGATGGCAATAGTAGCCAATGGTACACTCGGATATTAAGAACAAACCATACGTACATTTCATAGAACATAGTACTTTTTGTTTTGATATTGTACATAATCCATGTACGCTTTTTTATACACATAAATACAATTACGATTAAATACAATTACGATATTGAGAAATATAGCAACGCTGTCCACTGCAATGCAACCAGTATGTGATGCTGTTTCAAAAATATTAACTTTAAACCAGTTCAACATTCGTTAATATTTTAAAGAATAAAGCTTTATATTAATTTTATTGCTATTCTTGTAACACTTTATTTAAATGAATTATAAATGAATGACTTTAAATTTAATGTTCATAACATTTAAGTACACAATCCTTTAATTAAACATTTAAAAATTGATAATATAAATGTTTAGTTTTACTATTAACAAAATCAATACAATCTCTAGTGTTTCAAAATTAGCTCTCATATATAAATTATTATCCATTTTGTATATGCGTTTCCTACGTTCAAGATGCTTTTTGTAAATATTTCTATTATTTTGTCATTTTGATTTCGTTGTTGCGTTGTAGGATAACTATTAATTTGTTATGAAATGTTACATTTTTGAGATTTGAGATTGGAAGAGTGTGTTCATTAAGTAAAGTGAATCACAGATAAAATTATAAAACAAAGAATTATATAAAAAAAGAATGTTCAATATCAGTTAGTATAATAATTAAGTAACTTTAAGTTCAACACAAAAGTTAATAAAATCACAACACTGCAAGAAGTACAGAACAGTGAATATGTATCAACCCTCTTATGTATCAACTATTTGCAGTTCAATAGCATTTCCTTTATTTATAATTACAAATTTAATAACAACTTAGCAGAAATTTAATTTTAGGTATAAAATAACTGTGCTGCTAAAAGAAATATTTATTTGTAATTTATATATTCATATTTAATACAAGTTACCAAATAATGTTAACTTCAATATAAAGAGGTAATAAAATCACAACGGTGCCGATAGTACAACAAAGTAAATAACTTAGTTTACAGTACAGTTTAAATGTTAATCAAATATATACATATGCAAATATATATAGGTATATTATAAATATTTAAGAAATATTTTAAATTTTTGGGTTGTAAAAATTGGGCGGCACCCTTTGGGTTTTATTTAATTTTGCAATTACACCAGCATTCGATTGTCGGGTCCGTCAGATCCGTCGGGTTTTCTACCCGGGTCCCGAGTTCAGGTTTATTGCCAATACCCGTCGGGTTCAGGTCCGGGTCGGGTCGGGTCCAGAAGCCTTACTAAGGACCCAAAACTTGGGTGAATACAAATAAAAATACCTCTTTAATTTAAATTGTTTACTATATAAATTATCTTAATGCACTGCAGCTATGCCAACGCTGATTCCTGAAACCTTTCTTGATGGATGCGGTTTACTGACTGTCGATCTTGGCAATTCTCTTTTTGGTATTTTCAAGGAATAGTACAACTATGTGTGGATTATCTAGTAATTTAGTTTTTCAGTTTAAATTCAGTTTTAGTCCACTGACTAGTTCTAAAATTTTAAACATTACGAAAATCACTTGTGCGGTTTGTAGTAGCAGAATCAAGTCAGCTAGTCATATATATATATATATATATATATATATATATATATATATATATATATATGTATATATATATATATATATATATATATATATATGTATATATATATATATATATATATATATATATATAAATATATATATATATATATATATATATATATATGAGAAACGTAAAAATAAATCGAGCATAGAAAATAGGCGTAACTATAATACCCGGTCTAGAAAAGTCGTAAAATAGTGTGATTAATGAGGGTATATGTTTTAAATAGAAACCAAGTGAAAGGTCGAAGCAATTATATTGTGTGAAACTTTAAACCAGTGACTGAATACGTAAGGGATGTGTTTACTAAAATTAACCAGGCATATTCTTGGAAGTAATAAAAACAAACCTTTTTAAAGTCAAGCTGAAAACTAATGTAGGACTGAGTATATATTAGCTAGAACTTAAGGTGGTGTATGCATTCATTGTTCTGTATTTGTAAAGTACACACCAACGTTTATATTATAACCTTATTGTATTATTATTATTATCATTATTATTATCATCGTTATTATTTTATTCAATAAATGTATTAAACCAATTATGTGATTCTTTATCATCCTGACAAACCAACTAAGATATTACATAGTTGAATATTAATTGAATTGACATTTGCCCTAAATTAAATAAGAGTACCTTGATTCCACATCAGATTAGCGGATTGGTTATTGTTTTCCACATAAGAAGTTGGATAGTTCTTGTTTTCCACATCAGGATTGGGATGGTACTCTCGTTTCCACATATATATATATATATATATATATATATATATATATATATATATATATATATATATCTCATATCGACATAACACTAACGTCTGAAGAAATAGCAAATCGAATAACAGAATGAAAAGTGGCGGAGGAAGAAAACCTTAGCTTTCATAGGAATATCTACTTTTATGTTATTTCAGCTAACTCTAGAACGACACAAATGAGCTAAGCAAGATAGAGAATAAATAAAGAAGGAATACCGATCTTTGTGGAAAATCTGGATAAAGAAATGTACAATATACATAAATTAGATATAAATGAAGGCATGAAGGCAATTAACCTAGCACTAAAAGCCACTTTTAATAAATCATGGAGGCGCTGAAAAAATTCGGAGTCAGCGAATACCTGATTAGAATAATAGGAAGCTACCTGGAGGATCGCTGGATAACAGTCGAGGGAGAACAAATAAGGGTAACCTGCGGAGTCCCACAGGGATCGGTACTGGGGCCCTTACTATGGAACATACTATATGACGAGGTACTTAAGATCAAGCTACCGGAAGGCGCATTTATCATAGGATTCGCAGACAATACAGCTCTCATAGTAGAGGCAAAAACGGAGCAAGTGTTGGAAGCTCACACAAATGTGGCGCTGCTTAGGATTGAGGCTACATTGAAGAAGAAGCAGCTGAAACTTGCGCCGGAAAAAACTGAAGCGATTGTACTCTACGGTGGAAGAAAGCTAAAAGAAATAACTCTGGAGGTAGGCAGCATGGCAATTAAATCTAAAGAATGCTTAAGGTACCTGGGGCTTTACATTGCAAGAAACTCAAGTATGAAGCAGCATGTTATTCAAACAGCTAGGAAATCCGAAGAGAAATTGATGACGCTAAGCAGATTGATGCCAAATCTGAAGGGTCCCAAGGCAAATAAGAGACGGGTGCTAGCTTCTGTAGTACACTCAGTAATGCTGTATGCTGCACCGGTATGGGAAGAAGTAATGAGGCACAAAAAGTACAGGAGTATGCTGATAGGTGTACAACGCAGAACGGCAATACGCGTTGGCAGCGCTTATCGAACCATTTCGGCAGAAGCGGTGCAAGTGATTACCGGAATAGTACCACTGGCACTAATGGTGGAAGAGAGGAAAAAGATGTTTATGGACAGAGAGGTGAAACGCCAAGAACTAAGGTCAGAAACAGTGCAGAAATGACAAAAAGAGTGGGAGAAGGATACCCGAAGGGCGGTGTGGACAAAAAGGCTGATAAAGAACATAGGCACATGGGTAAATCGAAAGCACGGAGAAGTTGATTATTTTGTAACACAACTGCTCGGAGGGCATGGATGCTTCGGGAGCTACCTGAAGCGATTCAGAAAGAGAGAGACCGACATGTGCTGGTACTGTGAGCAGGTAGATACACCGGAACACACGTTCTTTATGTGCGACCGATGGGCGACTCCAAGACAAGTAGTACGAACGACGACAGGAACCATACTGACAGCAGATAATATTGTCAATATAATGCTGGAAAAGGAAGGGTACTGGACCGCGGTTCAAGCCTTCGCTACGAAAATACTGAAAACGAAAGAAGTGGACGCCAGCACGAAAACATAGAGAAATCGGGTATCAAGAACCAGCTTGAAGTAATGCATTATGCGGTTCCAGGCTGAATTCTAGGCGAGTAAGGGGAGGTGGTTTTAGTTGGTAGGCGGCCTCGAGATGAGGCCAAATCCAACACTTCTTGCCGCGCAGGAGCTAGCCTTTGGAAGGTTTCCCCTCCCCTACAACAAAAAAAAATAAATAAATAAATATATATATATATATATATATATTCTTCTTATATAATAATTCCATGTATTATTGTCAATCAATAAATTGAGTAAAACAAGAGGAATAAAGATAACTTAGTTAAGTTCAGTCGACTGTAGAAATTTAGAGAATAATTTATTGTATTTCAATACAATAATCGAAATAAGACACTACCCTGCAAAAACTTCACAAAAGAACTTGTCCGAGATCATCGCATACACACCACGCAGAAACAATAAAACAGTGCAGTAAGGAAAAATTAATAAATTTTAAAAGTTGTACAAATCAAAAATTAAATTATTCAAGTAAATGAAATATTATTCGTTCATAATTCATATTTTGACTGATAAACTTAATAACTTGAACTTAAACGCCATAGAAAAATTCTCACATATCGACTATAAAGTTATCTACAAAGTACTTATAAATATAAAGTCTTAAAGAAATAATTTTAACTTCAATAAAAATAACTTATGCTGCTTATGTTTAAGCAAAATATTCATTTAAAAAATTATTAAATATAAAATATGACAAATAAACTTTTACTTAATATAAATAGTTAATACAACCAAACCGCTGCATACATAGTTGTTTATAGTAAAAGGCATACTGTTATAACAAAATGTTCGTCAAACCACTTCGCAATTAAACTGCTTAGAAGTGTAGACTAAAATATTAGCAATAGAAATACCAAGAAGAAATAAACGTTTATTTAATATAAACAGTTAATATAACCAAACCTCTCGTCGCAATACAATAGATATAGTTAGTAAAACCCATGGTTGTCGTAGAACATAGTATACATCATTATTACCTAGTTCAAACCTGTCGTCGCAATACAATAGATATAGTTAGTAGAACTTATCATTGTAGTAGAATATAGTATATATCATTATTATCTAGGTCAAACCTCTCGTCGAAATACAATAGATATAGTTAGTAAAGCTCATCGTTGTCGTAGAACATAGTATATATCATTATAATCTAGTTCAAGCCTATCGTCGCAATACAATAGATATACTTAGTAGAACCCATAGTTGTCGTAGAACATAGTATATATCAATATTACCTAGCTCAAACCTCTCGTTTCAATAGAATAGATATAGTTAGTAGAACTCATCGTTGTCGTAGAACATAGTATACATCATTATTACCTAGTTCAAACCTCTCGTCGCAATAAAATAGATATAGTTAGTGGAACTTATCATTGTAGTAGAATATAGTATATATCATTATTATCTAGTTCAAATCTTACGTCGCAATACAATAGATATAGTTAGTAGAACTCATCGTTGTCGTAGAACATAGTATATATCATTATAATCTAGTTCAAGCCTATCGTCGCAATACAATAGATATACTTAGTAGAACCCATAGTTGTCGTAGAACATAGTATATATCAATATTACCTAGCTCAAACCTCTCGTTTCAATAGAATAGATATAGTTAGTAGAACTCATCGTTGTCGTAGAACATAGTATACATCATTATTACCTAGTTCAAACCTCTCGTCGCAATAAAATAGATATAGTTAGTAGAACTTATCATTGTAGTAGAATATAGTATATATCATTATTATCTAGTTCAAATCTTACGTCGCAATACAATAGATATAGTTAGTAGAACTCATCGTTGTCGTAGAACATAGTATACATCATTATTACCTAGTTCAAGCCTGTCGTCGCAATACAATAGATATAGTAAGTAAAACCCATGGTTGTCGTAGAACATAGTATACATCATTATTACCTAGTTCAAACCTCTCGTCGCAATAAAATAGATATAGTTAGTAGAACTTATCATTGTAGTAGAATATAGTATATATCATTATTATCTAGTTCAAATCTTACGTCGCAATACAATAGATATAGTTAGTAGAACTCATCGTTGTCGTAGAACATAGTATACATCATTATTACCTAGTTCAAGCCTGTCGTCGCAATACAATAGATATAGTAAGTAAAACCCATGGTTGTCGTAGAACATAGTATACATCATTATTACCTAGTTCAAACCTCTCGTCGCAATAAAATAGATATAGTTAGTAGAACTTATCATTGTAGTAGAATATAGTATATATCATTATTATCTAGTTCAAATCTTACGTCGCAATACAATAGATATAGTTAGTAGAACTCATCGTTGTCGTAGAACATAGTATATATCATTATTACCTAGCTCAAACCTCTCGTCTCAATAGAATAGATATAGTTAGTAGAACTCATCGTTGTAGAACATAGTATACATCATTATTAACTAGTTCAAGCCTGTCGTCGCAATACAATAGATATACTTAGTAGAACCCATGGTTGTCGTTGAACATAGTATATATCATTATTACCTAGCTCAAACCTCTCGTCGCAATAGAATAGATATAGTTAGTAGAACTTATCATTGTAGTAGAACATAGTATACATCATTATTATCTAGTTCAAGCCTGTCGTCGCAATACAATAGGTATAGTTAGTAGAACCCATGGTTGTCGTTGAACATAGTATACATTAATATTAACTAGTTCAAGCCTGTCGTCGCAATACAATAGATATAGTTAGTAGAACTTATCATTGTCGTAAAATGTTCATAAACGCATGCTATATTCATATTTAAATATAAATATCTTGCCTTTATTTCTGATTAATGTTATTTTTTAGAATTCGTTTGTTAAACATTTTTATTTTATTTATTTGAGAATTCTTTTGTTAAACATTTTTATTGTATTCATTTGTTGTTTTGATACTCCGATACAACGATCCATTTGAATTGTACCAAACCTTGTTCAAGGTGAACTGCTTTTTCTGTCATGACCACAGCTCTACTGGGTACCGACGTTACGTTCATGTTCGTACTTAAAACATTCATTATTAACTGAAGCCTCAAACAGTCAGCACGTGTTAGCCTCTTGGTGCATAAACAAAGTAATATTAAATTCAAGTATTATAAAATAATTAATATAGCGAATTAAATCAACGTATCGTCGAAACCAGTATCTGATCAATTAAAATATTAAATCAATCCATGTAATTCGTTAGTGTATTTGTAAAATAAATGTATTCTGTTAAGTTCTTTAGTTTCGCTGTTTTTTCTGATATAAAAATAAAAAATTGTTATCAATTAAATTGATAACAAAAAGGTCCTTCAACATAAATTGGCGCACCCTAAGCTATCAAAGGAACTGGGCGCACAGGAGCCGCTCGAGAACTTGGATACCGCCGACAGATCGCAAATAAGCCCACAGCCAGCTTATAGATCTACAAAAAGGTCCAAACTTCCCACCATTTTGGTCATCTTCGAACCGGATACTCATCAGAAGATACTCATCAGCAAGTTGAACTATTTTCATCAGAAAACACGCATCCGTTGCAGCCATTTTGGATTCAATCTTGAACAAAGAACTTCTACACGCCATTGGTGATCAAGGTATTCCTGAACATTCTTATAATTTCCACTTATCCTTAATACTGTCTCTATTTAGGGTTTTTGCAGTTACATTTTATTTTCCATAAATTTTTACATATACTACGGTTTAGTTGTTAATGCATTATTTCAAGGTGTTTGGCCATCAATGATTATTATTAACATTCATTGCGTCATTCATGCGTCATACTCGCCAGAATATTATCGTCTATTCGGGTTTCTGTTTGTAGGTAATAAGCCGTGTCTCGTTTAATCCAGTCATTTAACTAAGCTTTACTAAGCTTTACTAAGCTATGACTGTTTTATAGAGCTCGTATTTCGTGTTATTTGGACACATCCTTTTGCCTCTCACAATTCGGTCATTTAACGCTTTACTAAGCTATGACTGTTTTATAGAGCTCGTATTTCGTGTTATTTGGACACAAGTTTTTGCCTCTCACAATTCGGTCATTTAACGCTTTACTAAGCTATGACTGTTTTATAGAGCTCGTATTTCGTGTTATTTGGACACATCCTTTTGCCTCTCACAATTCGGTCATTTAACGCTTTACTAAGCTATGACTGTTTTATAGAGCTCGTATTTCGTGTTATTTGGACACATCTTTTTGCCTCTCACAATTCGGTCATTTAACGCTTTACTAAGCTATGACTGTTTTATAGAGCTCGTATTTCGTGTTATTTGGACACATCCTTTTGCCTCTTACAATTCGGTCATTTAACGTTCTACTACTGGACTATGACTGTTAGAGCACATACACCAATTACATTCAGAAGCGAATACTCTTATTCCATTGTAAACTTTTGAATATATATTCAAATTAGCCTAATCATCTGTGTACTAGAACGCAGAGATCGTATTACGTCTGTCACGTAATAGCCAACGACTCATATTATTTATAACAATAATATACAAAACAAATCATTTTAAATATTAAATTTAAAAAGAATCAATAAAGATTACTAAAGTTGCATTCACAATGTCGTCAATATCTTTAAAAGTTAAATTACACGGAATCAAATTAAAATTAAAACAATGTAGTCAGTTGATTGACAATGTTGACATAGCAGATTCTTCTACATACAAATTAGAAGAAATAAAGATTCTTCATAAGCAATGGCAACCACTAATGGCTTCTATTGATAAATTTCACGCTCAAATGAGAGAATTAATAGAAGATGAAAACGAATTAGAAGTCATTGATGAAGAAAATAACGATCTTTTTATGCAATACACTAAAATAGGCAGCATTATCAATGAAATTATTTCAGCTTCTGAATCACTTGCAATTCAGACAGTAGCTGCTCCTGATACAAAACCATCAGTATTTTCAGATGAAGAGATGCATTTATCTTCCATTAACGTTCCAACTTTTTCGGGTAACATAGAACAATGGGATGAATTTAAAGCCACATTTGAAAGCTTGGTTCACAATCAAGTTAAATACTCTAACTTTAAAAAACTGCACATCTTACGTCGTTCGTTGAAGGATGAGGCATTTGATACTATTGCGTCGGTGCAATTAGATCCTAATAACTATAAATTATGTTGGGATTTGCTAGTGACAGCTTACGATAATAAAAGAAAAATGATCTCACATCACCTTAATTCATTTCTAAAAATTCCTGCCATTACTTCTGAGAGTAGTAATAAATTAAGAGCTACTGCAGCCCTAATTAGAAAGCACGTCAAGGCTTTGCCCTACACACGCTGGATAACGGACGCCCACAACCTCAAGACGAAGCCCGGACAAAATTTGGGTGACTACTATCTTCAGAACACTTCCATGTGGCGGCGTCTGCAGTTCGACATGCCCGATGATTGCGTCATAGACCTCGTCATAGGCGGCATCACGGATTCAGGTAAAAATCCGTATCGGCAGTTGACGGCATATGTGAATGGCTTTAAAACAAAATGTTTGTTGGACACGGGTAGTAGTAACACACTTATCAGACAATCAATGGCAGTGCTGTTGAGGCCGGCAGAGTTACTGCAGAGTTTTTCAGGCATGTTCAGTTCTGGCATAGGTTATACCAGCGGTTCTCAAAGTGTGGTGCGCGACCCCCAAGGGGGCGCAATGAAGGCCCAGGGGGGGCCCAAAGCTTGGTTGAAAAATTAATTAAATTTACCTACAAAATGATAAAGCAAACTTTTTATTTTTAAAATTACAACAAGTGTATAATTTTTAGTCAACGTCGTAAGAGTGCCGAACATTTTATTTTTTTTAGTTTATCAGAAAATACAGAAAAAAGATGCAAACCTTCTGCAATGGACTGTAAAGGAGAAAAGCTTTGTAATGAAGCTAAGTTTGTACGAGGGCGGTCTGGAAAGTGACAAATTGGAGCTATTTCCTAATCTTAAAATTATGATTGAAGAAATGGATCTCAAAACTATTCCAACCAATGCAAAGAAATGCTTTCTTAAACACTTAGAAATCCTCAAATCTCGTTTTGAAAAATATTTTAATGAGAACTTGGATGGTTTGGCATGGATTCAAAACCCGTTCAAACCATCAATCGATGAGTGCTCCCTCAACATGAAGGAAAAAGACAATCTCATTGACCTCCAAGGTGACACTGGGCTTGAAATGAAGTTTAAAGAATCTTCTCTCACATCTTTCTGGATTGTTGAACAAAAGGAACACCCAATTTTGAGTGCAAGGGCATTGAAAATACTCACTCCATTCGCCACAACTTATTCTTGTGAAACTGGGTGTTCTGCTCTAGCTGCCATGAAGAGTAAATATCGCTCAAGACTGGATGTGACCAAGGAACTCAGAGTAGCGTTATCAGAACTGACACCGCGTTTCAAGAAACTATGCGCAGAAAAAAAACAAACACATCCTTCACACTGAAGCTCTTTTTATTATTATTGTTTACAAATACTACTTTACAAATTACAATTATGTACTATAGTAGCTAAAATAATTAAATAAACAGTAATTCTTTTTATAGAATTTGTTGTTTGATTACGATTAAACCTATTGCCCCATTAGAGTGTGCATTGAATGTGAAAAGCTTAACTAAATAAAAATTGACTGTAAAATGTCAAATGTGACTCCCTTATAATATATAGTACGCTTACATGTAGGGGGCCCGGCTTACAGCTGGATTATGCAGGGGGGCCGGAGTAAAAAGTTTGAGAACCGCTGGGTTATACGACTGCAACTGTTCGAGTCAGTGAAGTTGAAACCACCCTAAAAATAATCGTTATTCAAGACAATCAGTTAACTCAAGCATTGCTAGTCGGTCGTGATTTCATAGATTAGCCGGAAGTGATGGTTATAAAATTATCTATTAGCGTGACAATACGGCGGCTACCTACTTTAAGGGTACCTCAAATAATGTCAAGATTGATGATATGATTTTCAAGATTGCATTTCTATCGGTTTAGCAGATCTAGGCCGTATAACTTCAGCGGAATTTTATATTAAATGTACAACCGATAGCCCTGTCGCGCAGAGACCTTACAGATTATCAATAAATGAACGTGAAATTGTTCGTAACATGATTGCCGAATTGTTAGAACATAATATAATACGTGAATCGGATTCACCTTATGCTAGTCCTATTTTACTTGTAAAAAAGAAGGCAGGTGATCACCGCTTATGCATTGATTACAGAAAACTAAATGCAATTACGATTCGTGATCGTTACCCGTTACCCCTTATCGATGATCAGTTAGATCGATTGGGCGGGCAAAAATATTTTACTGGTTTAGATATGGCTTCAGGATATTATCAAATACCAATGGCTACCGACTCTATTCATAAAACAGCATTTGTTACACCTGATGGTCAATTTGAATTTCTGCGAGTTCCTTTCAGACTAACTAATGCACCGTCAGTCTTTCAGCGCAATATTAATAAAATATTAGGTACACTAAAAAACACGATTGCTTTTCCGTATCTGGACGATATTATTGTACCATCTCACACTTTCGATGAAGGCTTAGATAGGTTCAAACAAGTATTACAGATATTGAGGGGAAATAATTTTACATTGGAGCTCGAAAAATGTTCATTCTTTGCCAAACAAATCGACTACCTGGGTCGACAAATCGATAAAACCGGTATTCGCCCTGGCGCGAATAAAGTCAAAGCTGTAATGGATATGCCTACACCGAAAACTGTAAAGCAGATACGTCAATTTATTGGGTTGGCTAGTTATTTTCGGAAGTTCATACGCAACTTTGCCAGTTTAGTCGATCCTTTGACAAAGTTGACTAAAAATAATAATAAATGGGAATGGTCAATGAGTCAAGAGGCGGCATTCACGTCAGTTAAGAAACTGCTGAGTGAAAAGCCCGTACTAGCTGTATTTGACGCATCTTTAGAAACCCAATTGCACACAGACGCCAGCTGTTTAGGTGTGGGTGCAATTCTGTTTCAGAAGCATGGTAAACACCTTCGAGTGGTCTTATACTTCAGCAAACAAACAACTGTTGATCAGAGACAGTATCATTCATACGAGTTAGAAACGATGGCCGTTGTGTTAGCATTGAAACACTTCCAGGTCTGTCTAATTGGGTTAGAATTTAAAGTTGTCACTGACTGTAATGCATTGAGAATAACACTGACAAAAAAAAATCTCATTCCTCGTATTGGCCGCTGGTGGCTTGACATACAGGAACTCTCTTTTGATATTGAGTATAGGCCAGGGCCTAAAATGTTGCATGTGGACGCGTTGAGCCGAAATTCTGTCTTTTTCGGTGGAAACGCTTCACTTTAATCTGACTGAAAGCGACTGGGTGGTATTAGCTCAGTTGCAAGATAAACAATTAGCGAGGATCAGGCATATCCTTTTGGCTAAAGAAGTTAATAATGAGACTAAACAATACTTTGCACAATATACGATTGTCAAAGACAGATTGTATCGCAAATTGGATAACGGCAGCAAACGTTGGGTTGTACCACGGTCAGCTGCGTTCCAGATTTGTAGGTTATGTCATGACGACACCGGTCATTTTGGTATAGACAAAACACTCGCTAAGATTCGCTCAAACTATTGGTTTGCTGGAATGAGGAGTTTTGTGACAAAATACATGCTTGAGTTGCAACTATTACAAGAGTAAATCAGGTAAACGTGAGGGAAGATTGCATAGTATAAAGAAAGTAACTGTACCTTTCCATATTATAACCATCGACCACGTAGGACCTTTTGTGACTAGTAAAAAGCGAAACAAATACTTGCTGGTAATTGTAGAGGCATTTACTAAGTTTACGCTGATCGAACCTGTCAAAACGAAAAAGACAAAACACGTTGTAAAGGTGCTGCTGAACCTTGTACATCTGTTTGGAGTACCGACACGTATTGTAAGTGACCGTGGAACTGCGTTTACGTCACGATCGTTTAATGCATTCTGCACCACTTACAATATTAAACATATTCTGAATTCTGTCGCGACACCCAGAGCTAACGGCCAATGTGAAATATACGCCGGCGATAACGGGAACTGTTGGGATTTGTACGTAAAACAAGCTCAAAGCGCTATAAATACAACAGTTAATAAAGGCATTAACGCGACGCCAATGGAAGCGTTGATTGGTTACAATAGTACATCGCCTGTAGAAGGAACATTGTTGAACACAGTTCGTCTGGACTTGGATCGCCTAGACCTTGAATCATTAGGGTCGAGAATAAAAGAACACATAACACAGAACCAGGTAAAACAGAAGGAACGATATGACGCTGCACGCAGGCTACCAAGAAAATACAGTGACGGAGAAATAGTAACAATACAAATCACAGGAGATACAGCCGCATGCCAGAGCCGTAAGCTACATCCTAAGTTCACAAGACCTTATCGTGTGGTCAGGACTTTGCCGAACGACAGATACGAATTGCAAGATCTGCGAGAAGGGTCACGCAGAAACACAGCCACAGTACCGACCGACAAAATGAAACCTTGGATTGCAGTCATCTAACTGACATGGGCCGATTCAAAATACCATCAACTGATAGGAATTAACATGATGCATTTTTTTTCAGAAAGACATCAGACTCATCAATTTGAATATATTTCAGAACACCCGTAGATTAGAGGACTAATTTATGTCAGTATGGCCGAATGTTAGAACCCTTATACACTACACCACTGCACTGCATTACCGAGAACCTACATCAGCTAACAGTCTTAAGTGGGGCTTGTATGCTTCATCCCCCTCTTACCCGCTAAGCATGACGTGGCCCTGGGCACGTCGCATTATGATTTAGAACAGAGCAGTAGATTGACATATTTGTGTATCGGTCCTAATATTTAAGAATAAACTTATTTGTATCAAACCTTCAGTTCGACTTTTAATTATTAATTAGTACACCGTATTGTTTCTAACACTAAATATCAACACTGAAATTGTTCAAGACAAAATAAAAGATTACCATAGTAATATGAAAATATTGCATGACAAAATACAAAACAATATTATCAAAAAAAGGATGATACAATAAATAAAATAAACAACACTAAAAACTTAACCAAAATTAAAATAGGTGACTTAGTATATATAAAATTAAACATCAGATCAAAAAGTCAACCACTTAAACAAAGGCCATATATAATAACCAAATTAGATGACAAGCATAGAGCTTATATAAAAAAATACAGCTACAAACAAATCACAAATCTCTAACATGTCTATAGAGACTTAGAAAAACTAAAACAAATCTTACTATTACAGAAGATAATAATTCTACGATTTAACAACAAATCCTATTTAAATAAAAGATATCCTATTTAAAAAATATCACCAGTACTCTATACCTGTAAAACACCTTTCCCTTCATCAAACAATAATCCTTTTTAAGAAATATTTGTTACTGTCTAATGATAATTATTTACAGAGCAACGAATTATATAAACAAATCAAAAATCTAGAATTTAACATCAAACTAGACGAATTCAATGATATTCAAAAAAGCAATATCATGAGTTAACATATCGAAAAGAATCTAACATAGAAATATAAAACTATTATATAAATACTAACTATTATTGTACTATGTTTAATTATAACTATAAGCATTGTAACATGCAACTCATAAGAAGCTTAAAAATCTAAAAAACTTTATCATTTAATGAAATTATTTTTTTATAAATAGTTTAACTAATATGTCTCTTAGGTAGTTACAAAATTTCAGCCGTCACAAATTCTTATTTTCTTCAAAAAATGCAATTTAGTGAAACTATATACAGCTCTGTTTCATATCTGTGCGGCAACTCATAAGAAGCTTAAAAATCTTAAAAACTTTATCATTTAATGAAATTATTTTTTTATAATTAGTTTAACTAATATGTCTCTTAGGTAGTTACAAAATTTCAGCCGTCACAATTTCTTATTTTCTTCAAAAAGTGCAATTTAGTGAAACTATATACAGCTCTGTTTCATATCTGTGCGGCAACTCATAAGAAGCTTAAATATCTTAAAAACTTTATCATTTAATGAAATTATTTTTTTATAATTAGTTTAACTAATATGTCCCTTAGGTGGTTACAAAATTTCAGCCGTCACAAATTCTTATTTTCTTCAAAAAGTGCAATTTAGTGAAACTATATACAGCTCTGTTTCATATCTGTGCGGCAACTCATAAGAAGCTTAAAAATCTTAAAAACTTTATCATTTAATGAAATTATTTTTTTATAATTAGTTTAACTAATATGTCTCTTAGGTAGTTACAA
The DNA here is from genome assembly GCA_963678705.1 of Panorpa germanica. Taxonomy (NCBI): domain Eukaryota; kingdom Metazoa; phylum Arthropoda; class Insecta; order Mecoptera; family Panorpidae; genus Panorpa; species Panorpa germanica. The sequence goes on from OY783214.1 coordinate 2,470,454, forward strand.
AATTTCAGCCGTCACAAATTCTTATTTTCTTCAAAAAATGCAATTTAGTGAAACTATATACAGCTCTGTTTCATATCTGTGCGGCAACTCATAAGAAGCTTAAAAATCTTAAAAACTTTATCATTTAATGAAATTATTTTTTTATAATTAGTTTAACTAATATGTCTCTTAGGTAGTTACAAAATTTCAGCCGTCACAAATTCTTATTTTCTTCAAAAAGTGCAATTTAGTGAAACTATATACAGCTCTGTTTTATATCTGTGCGGCAACTCATAAGAAGCTTAAAAATCTTAAAAACTTTATCATTTAATGAAATTATTTTTTTATAATTAGTTTAACTAATATGTCTCTTAGGTAGTTTATTAAAATTAGAAATTCAAAAATTGACAAAGGGGGGGTTGAAGAAATTCGGGGGCCCGGTAGGGAACTTTAGAGAAAGTTCATATTCTGGATTTTAGAATAATTAAGCATAGTATTAATAAAAGAAAATTCAAAATTTCAAAATTTTATTTGGGGGCACGGGGGCAGTATTTTCCGAGAGTAAAAATTGTGCTAGAAAGTTAAAATTTTGTATATATGCTAACCTTGGTAACTTATTTTCGAATCGAAAAAAAAAATCCCAAATTTTGAAAAAAAGTTGGTCAAATAACGCATAAATTGAAAATATTTTTTATTTTGATAAAAAAAGTATATTTTTTTAGTCAATTTATATGTATATGTTATATATATATGTTATATGTATATGTGCGAGTTTATTTATTATTTCAATTTAAAAATGGAACAGTTAAATATGAAATTTAATTACGAATTATTTTATTGGATTCAAATCATACACGCCAAAAAGACGTCACTTTGCGACGGGGGTAAACTCTAGACTTTAAATGAGACTTTAAAGAGAAAAAAATTCTAAGACTTCTAGCGTCCCCAGATTTTTCCCTGAATTTCCTGGAAACCCGTAATTTTGGAAAAACTGGAAAAAAAGTGATCCTTTTTTGCTGTATTACTTTTAATTCGTAAAAGATAGAAAGTTGAAATTTTGCATGTGTATTAAGGTATTCAATGCTGACATTTCTCAAAAATTATAAATTCAAAAATTGAAAAAGGGGGGGTTGAAGAAATTTAGGGGCCCGGTAGGGAACTTTGGAGAAAGTTTATATTCTACATTCTAGAATAATTAAGTATATTATTAATAAAAAATAATTCAAAATTTCAAAATTTTATTTGGCGGCACGGGGGACATTATTTTTCGAGTGTAAAAATTGTGCTAGAAAGTTAAAATTTTGTATATAGGCTAATAACCTTGATAACTTATTTATTAATCGAAAGAAAAAATTCCAAATTTTTAAAAAATTTGGTCGAATAACGCATAAATTGAAAATATTTTTTATTTTGATATAAAAAATATATATTCTTAGTCAGTTTGTATGAAAAATTAATTGTTATTATATGTAGAATTAATATAGGACGAGTTTATTTATTATTTCAATTGAAAATAGAATTAAATTTTGACATAAAAGTCAAGCCACTTACAAAAACAGACGTCGCTTGCGACGGGGGTAAAAGCTAGTATCTATATAGTTATATAACTAATCTACAGTTTAAAGAAAAAAAACAATAATTCTGAACTAATAATGCATTGAAAATTTATTAAAAAAGGCTATTAAATGTAAACAAAATTATATCAACAAATACATTAAGAAATAAAAAGCAGAAGTAAAAAACCTTTTTGATAGTATAAACAAGTTAAATTTAAAACAGCCAATCTAAATTTAAAAATAAACAACTAACCTGATTTTAAAATATACAATCTAAATTAAAATTAATCAACAAACTGTAGTTAAAATAATATACTCATAGTTACGTCGCAGAAGTCTCACTTTTTATCAAGAATTGACTTAAATGACTTAAAATGGAAAAACAAAAATTAGAACTTCCCTGACAGCAGCCCCAATTGGCACACCACTAACATTATAAAAATTTTCAACATTTTGGTTTTTCTGTATTAGATTATTTTGCGTTTTACTTTATCGCGTTCACTTGTAATTGTCGTTAGGCCAGTTGGTCCAGGCATCTTATAGTTGAATTGTCGAATGATAAACTGGTGTAAACTGTAAATATTCGCGTAAACAAGGTGAGAGGTCACATGGATAACGTCAGAGTGATAAGAACAGAATGTTTGTTAGCATGGTAAGTCCAAATTAAGAAATAAATGATTAAAGAACTGAGCACGAGTTAACAGAATTAAGATCATCGCCGAATCACGTGATCAGTGGACGGTCAATTTGTTGTCAACGGCACAGCAGCGTTTTTTGGCCGGCGCCATGTCTAACTCCTGTACCCGATTCTTGGCCATTATATTATTTACTTTGGGAATCACAAAAGTTCCTAAACTTTTCATCCCGTTGCTCTGTTCTAAATCCTTACACGCTGAAACATAAATTTACTTGATTTGATTTGGGTTGAAATTTTTGAAAAACGTTTTGCTAGCTCGCCGTTCTTTTATTATTGGGCCTGTCTCAGTATGGCACCGTATTTAAGCGAATTTCTGCCGGACGTATTCGGGCTACTACGCTTTACCTATCCGAACCATGTAAATGTAATGAGATCGCTCTGGAGCTCTCAGGCTGCACGCTACAAAGCAGTCCGAATACGGGCGGCACTACCTCGCACATTAGAACCGAATAAAGGCGAATTTTATCCAAGCGTTACCACTACTACAACGATATCCATCCGAACCTTTGTAAATGCAAACAGCCGCGTCAGACTGGAGGGGATACCTAACATTGCTTGTTATTCCGCTGCAATACGCGGTCAAATGAAATCTATCGGCGACATGGGTATGTTCTGCATGCAGTTTATGTTTGTATTTCAGTGAATCATGGGCACGGATGCCCATACCAATAGGATAGAACTAAATTTAAATTCACGCCCACCAGAACTCAGATATATAATAAATGCTAAAGTCCCTTTAATACCAGTAGTGTATCGATAAAAATTAAAGTTAAAGTTTGCTCTCATGATAAATTATATAAGTGTTAAAGAACTCCAATACACGACTACAGACATCTGTGACACACATAGGCGGTTTGCTTTGTAGCTCATTCAATCAGCCGATTTACGTTCGAATACGCCGTCGCTTAAATACGGTCCCATACTGAGACAGGCCTTAGGGGTTTATCGCGAGTTAGTATTTCAATATAAACATGTGTTTTATTTATCAAGTTCTAATTCTGCGTTACACTGTTAAGTACTTGTTTATTTTTTAAAAACATTAACACGTGTTACTTGTTAGCCGCCTGATTATTTTAAAGCACTAATTTCTACTTTTTTATTAATGTACCAAAAAAATTAGGGTTTAATCTTGCAATGAGAAGTAATAAGCTGAAAACTTGTACAAACCTTTGTTCGCAAAGTTCATAATATTAGAAGTTTGTCAGTAACCTTGGTCTGACAACAAATAAATTGTCTTAATGATGACAGACACGCCCTTAACAGCACAAGCAGCTTGTGACGCTGTGAACAAAATCCCTAAAACATCTGTCATAAGTTTTTTTTTTTATTATTATCTCAATGAGTTAACAGCAATCTGCCAGTGCAGGCAATAAGCTTATGATATGACATATTATAAAAGTGACATGTGAGAGAATCAATCCAATGACTGATCTCTGTAATTATTACATTTTATGTTACAAGATATTCATTCACTGCTTATTTGAGCACTTATCTTAGGCCTAAAGCTAAGTCAGCTGGTTGACAACGCTTTAATCTACGGATTTCACTGTTATCACTCTCGTATAGTTGGTTTGCTAGCACATTTGGGTGATTAGAGAGTCTCTCACTATAATTAACACTGTACTGATAAATTACATCGTTGTTGGATTCTAGTGGAATGTCCCGCTGAATAACCTCGTTGGATATATAGTATGGGGCGTCAACGATGGTACGTAAAACTTTATTTTGAAAACGCTGCAGTATGGAAATATTGGATTTGCTTGCCGTCCCCCAGAGCTAAATTCCGTAAGTCCAGATCGGTTTTAATATAGCCTTATAGAGTAGTATCTTATTTTCTAATGAAAGTTTCGATTTACGACCTATTATCCAGTACAGCTTGCTTAGTTTGAGGCCAAGCTGTTTACGTTTCGTAAAGATATGCTTCCGCCATGTAAGCTTCTTGTCCAGATGAATACCGAGATATTTAGCATCATCGGATTGTGGTAGTTCGCAGTTGTTAATTTTCACTGGTGTACAGGTTCCTCTGCGCATGGTAAAAGTTACATGTACGGATTTGGATGCGTTGACTTTTATCCGCCATTTCTTGAGCCATACTTCGATCATGTTGAGGTTGTTCTGAAGATACTGTGATGCTAGACGAGGGTCTGTGTGCGATGATAGTACTGCTGTGTCATCAGCAAACGTTGCTACAGTAGTTAATCTTGTAATTGGCAGATCTGCTGTATAAAGAAGATATAGAGTAGGTCCAAGCACGCTTCCCTGTGGGACTCCTGATTGGATAGGATACAGATCTGTAAACTCGCTACCTTGTTTCACTAGGAAGTGCGTATTTGTCAAATACGATTTTAACAGCTGAAAGTGAGAGTATGGGAGCAACTTTTTTATTTTAAATAAGATTCCTTTATGCCATACTTTGTCGAAGGCTTGCGATATGTCCAGGAAGGCAGCTGAGCAGTATCTTTTTGCGTTCAGATCTTTGTTGATTTTGTTAACAAGTCGATGTACTTGTTCAATAGTTCCGTGTCTATTCCTGAATCCAAATTGATGCTCAGGGATTAGCTTTCTTGTATCGATTATCTCTTTCAATTTTTTTGACTTATTGGTAATAAGCTTATAGGCCTGTATGAAGTTACCTCTTCTCGTTTTTTTCCGGGTTTAGGGATCATGATAATTTGGGCAACTTTCCAACTATTTGGGAAATAGTTTGTTCGAAGTATTGCATTAATTATAAATGTTAATAGTTTTATGCATTTCCATGGTAACTCATGAATGATTCTACCAGTTATTAGATCAAATCCGGGTGACTTTTTAGTGTTTACTTCTTTGGAAATTGTATTTAATAGGTCAGTGTATTTAATTTTTGAATGGGGCAGATCCATTTGGAGAGAAGCATCTAGATATTCAGAAATTTCGTTTTCTTCAGCTGCAGATATTTCTGAAGAATATGGTTTAAAAACCTCTTGCAGGTGATTAGCAAACATCAGAGCCTTATCTTTATCATTTTTGGCCCATTTATTCTTACCGTCTTTAATAGGTGGGTTGTGCAGTTGAGTACTCTTCATTTTTCGTGTTGCTTTCCATAGCGAGTAGTCTGATGCCTCAGACGGCGTTAGATTTGCAAGGTAATTTTGAATTTTAAGGTTTTTATATTCTAATAACATGTCTTTCAACTCTTTTGTTGCTCTGTTCAGTTTTCGTTTGTACACCGAATCTCTCCTTTGTTGCCATAGTTTCCGCAGATGTCTTTTTTGCATTATTTTTTCCATAATAATGAGTGGCATATCATTTTTCCTTGGAAATATTTTATGTTTGGGGGTAGCAAACCATGCTGCTTCTTGTATGTTTTTTGTTATGCTTTCCACAGCTACTTCTATGTCTATTTCAGATCTTAATGGTATTTTTAGTGAGGTTAGGTCTTCTAACTTATGTCTGAATAGATCCCAGTCCGTTCTTTTATTATGTAAATATGGCTCAGTTTCTTTATTGAGTATCTTCTTATAAACAGTGAGTATTACGGGTGAATGGTCAGACGATAATTCCAAACAAGATTCTGCCTTACATTTCTTGGTATCAATACCTTTCATAATAAAAAAGTCAATCACATCAGGTATAAGTAAAGAGATAAAATAAAACACATCAAAGCGTCCGAAGTTGCTTCGGGCATGTTCGGATATGCGTTGATGACTTTGACATTAAAACATAACCTACAATGCTCAGTGTGAACGTATTAGAACGTTTATTACTCATTACTCTTTAAGTATTTATGTTATAGTAAACAAGTCACTGTCATAACCTCACTTTTATTTTATTTAAATGAATTTGAATGAACAGTTTAGCAAGTTTGCATCACGTATAATTCAATTCAATAGTTCGATTGCGAACCTTAGCCCCGAATCTGCCCGAACCAAATGAGAATGCAACTGTGTTATTAGTGAGAAAACGAACGTGTATACGAGTAAGAGAAAACACACGGGGCGAACAAACCTAAACTGGTTTTGTTGAACAAAACTAAACAATCAGTCCACCCATGTGCAGAGGGCCCAAGTGTACGGTGTAAATAAGGATGACGACTCTCTAATTGCACTAGGTTTAGCTTTAATGCTAAATAAGTCAAGAAGTAAATGGATGAAATCATGGTATCTTAAGAGAATCTTTATCACATGTGAATTTAATGAAACAGCTATGCGATTGACTAAATTTCTTAAAATAATTTTTAGGTTAACTTTTTGTCTTGAAAGTTCTGCTTTTTTCTATGTTTAATGGTGTTTGTTCTATACTCAAAACTTTTTTAAGACTAATGAGGAGCTGTATCTGGAATTATGAAGACTTGTGACTCCTCCAATACAAAAAAGGACACTAACATCAAGGAGGGAATAAATCCCAATGCAAGATTAAGTGCCACATTAAGATTTTCAGCTAGTGGAAGCACTTACATTACATTATTTCATATTAAATAATCATCACCACTAAAATCATCAAATTCACATTAATTTTTACATTATTTCATTTAAAGCTATTAGTCTTGTCAGTATATTTTGTCTGCCTTGTTACAGTCATTATTTCAATTATAATTAAATATAATGGAGTCTTGTGTTGTAGCAGTTGTTGTCAAAGATAATGTTATGCCTGTAATCAGCTGTAATGTCACGTGTATTTTGCATGTGCAGTGACAAACGTATTGACTACGTTGGTCAAATTGTGCAATGCCATTCATAAATCCACAGTCCTAGTTCTGACTAGCGTCGTTGATTTAATGGCAATAATTTCAAACAGTTCGCACAATATCGAATCGAACAGTATGGTCTTCCCATACTCCTTTGCGTATGTCACAGTGTAACTGGCTACATGTAACACGTAACACATTTATTAAATGTAAAACACAGATTCAAGTAATGTCAACTTTTCTATGAACAGACTATTTATCGGAACAGGAATTATTCGTTTAAAACCCCTTTTAAACCTGATTTGAAACTCTATCTATCTCTATCTAACTCATTATTGCATCTATCTGTCATATTCCTTAACAGGAGAATCTATTTCTTATACTCATAACAAGTATTAAGAAATTCCTTTTGACCATCTTAAGTTTGAAAAGGTTTACAAAATTTGAATTACATTAAACGATAGGATCATAATTTTGTTTATGACTAAGGCAGGGTCGTATAATAATGTTTATGATGAGAAGAGGTTTACTTTACTTTATTTAGTATGAAAAGAGGAGTATAGATCCGTTTTAGGGTTAGGATAGATCTGAAGTTCCTTTAGAGTAGCATCAGTCTCTTTTAAAAATAACCACACCTTGTAAACTAAAAGGTCTGTTAGACATCACCTTGATAACAAATTGAGCGTCCACTTCATGTGAAACAGGAAAACCAGGGAAAGATAAATGCGAAAGTCCACTGATTAAAAGATATCACATGAACGGCGATGACTGCGATCCTGATAAGTCGTGCCCAATTTTTTAAAGTTTTTCTCCAACTTATTAATTATTATGATACGATGCACCCTGCTTTTATCACTGGAACGTCAAGTGCCACTCTTGGTTAATCTTGCTTACGCGAATATTTGCACTTTGAACCAGTTTATCATTCGTCAATTCAACTATAAGATGCCTGGACCAACTGGCCTAACGACAATTACAAGTGAACGCGATAAAGTGAATCACAAAATAATCTAATACAGAAAAACCAAAATGTTGAAAACTTTGATAATGTTAGTGTGGTGCCAATTAGGGCTGCTGTCAGGTAAGTCCTAATTTTTGTTTTTATTTTTACAATCGATATTCTTAAACACATTTTAAAGTATAATAAATAGCCAAAAAAAAGAAGAAGAATAACCCCTAGTACACAATTTAGAAATAAAAGTTATTTAATCAATTCCGCTAAACACAAAATGTCTATATTAGCTTTAATTTAGGTAACATTTTACTTAACCAGTAATCAGTAATATTTCAGTTTATTTTTATAATTGTAAGGGCACAAAACGTCATTTCATGATTTTAATAATACACCAATAAATGTTTCATAATTCGTGTAGCAATAAACAAGTTAATTGAACATTAAATGTCACAATTAATACATTGATGATTACGTTTATTAGATATCAATTTTATTTATTTTAGTTTATTAGTTTTAAAATGTTAAATATTCTGTTCTTACACAAAGAAATCTTATAGCCCTGTTCCTGGTCGTTGTGTTCTACTTCTGTGTGTACAAGTTGCATTTTCTTTTTAAGTTTCTTGCAACGACCGACATGACTCCGGATTTCTTCTTCAGTGTGATTCGTAAGTGCCATGAAGTATGATAAAACTCTCACTCAATTTATTATTTCATTGACAACTTGTTCCAGTGGTATTTTGTGCTTCCAAATTGATTATTTGCACGAGATTTTGATTGCTTATTCGAAAAAAATTAATTTGCTATCGAATGATTTTGAAAAATTCATTTAACTTCTAGAAGGTGTACTTTGCCAGAATTCCCAGGGAACGGACGTTACACAGTTCTGGGGGCCCTCGCTGACACACATCCTGGAGCAGTTGTACCCAATTCAACAGTAATTCAGTACAACTGTGACGTCGGCTACGTACCATATTCACATTCCACGGCTGTTTGCATTGATGGCACATGGGACACGCAATTTACAAAATGCCAGAGTAAGATAATGGCCTAAAAGGAAAATTACAAATTTGTTGGGACTAAAACTAGTTTATTTTTGTATATTCCAGGAAAGGTAACATGTCCCTTGCCGACAAATTCAGCGCATGGGAGCTTTGTACTCTCAGGTTCAGGTTGCCCTTTGGTTCAGAACGCAGAAGTTCCTAATTGGACTACAGTAATTTATTCCTGTGACGCAACTTACGACATCGTAGGGAATAGAGCAGCAGTCTGTCAGAACGGATTATGGACAACAGGGCCTCCTCAGTGCCAAAGTAGGTTCCCTAAAAAACTAACCAGTAGTTAACTTAATGAACGTCATGTTATACACATTTAGATAATGTTGGATTAAAAAAATAATCCTGGTTTTAGTAACTTTGTATTCTATTTTTCAGAAAGTACGAACTGTATTTTGCCGGATCTTCCTAAAATAGGCAGCTACTCGATAGTTGGTTGCACGAAAGATCCAAAACCCGGTGTAGCCATTGCAGAAAAAGAAGCATTACGCTACAACTGTACACCAAAAAACGGAGGCCCCACAGACCAGGTCATCGTCTGCTCTAATGAAAATTGGCTTCCGGGTGTCGTGGAATGCGGTGAGTTGGAAAGGTTTTTACTTAAACTTACTGATCTCAGTTCGTCTGTTTGGTTGGTTCGTCAGAGCAATGGGCTTGGGTCCTATATCCTAATTTCTATAAAAGTGTACTCCATATTGATAAAGTGGGTTACTAGAACCTCAAATGTCCAATTATTTTTTAATAACTTCTTATTTATTAGGAGATATTAACAATTAAAGAAGTCATTTTGTCTCTTTAATTATTAAAGGGATTCAACGTTGCAGAACATTCCAAGACATGTGAAATCATATGCGCTAAGTTGCTATCTCTTTTATACAACAGAGTATAAAAGAGATAGCATATTCATGACGGAACTCTGACAAGTTTACAGGTTACCAACCTTACAGCTTATAAATCTCTGCTATATGTATTTATATATCAAAATATCAAATATTATTTACAGTTGTTTCGAGAGACAATAAAGTTTCAGTATTATGTCTGCCATAACAGGGTTAAATAAAATAAAAATGTATTATTCTTTGCTAGCTAACGCATTTGTACTAGATACACAGGACTACCAATAGCTACAAACCATTACTACAGTACTGACCGACTTTTTGCGGCATAAATATGGCTGACATCTCTAGCGCTAAAACTACAAGTTAAATTTTTAATTGCTGCTCTATGAAATAGACACTCCAATTCACTGTTATTAACATCAAGTTCAATAAACAATTGAAAAATCAATCCAAGAACCAAACCAATAACCAAGTTGACTTCATTACAGTTCCGCCTTCAAGCTGTGCAGATGTCTTAGGCAGCACATCCGGTGTGTATCTCATCCAACCAACCAAAACTAGCGAACCGTTTGAGGTCTACTGCGATCTGACACTAGCCGGACAGAAATGGACAGTAAGTTCTATCTTAAATAATCCACACAATATAAACAAAATATATCAGGTAAAAACTATTTATTTCATTATTTCAGGTGATACAAAAGAGGTTTAGCAAGGATGTCAACTTTAATAAAAGTTATAAAGAATACAGTGTAGGGTTCGGAAGCAAAACAGGCAACCACTGGTTAGGACTCGAGCACATCCATGAGGTAAAGCAGTTTGCATTTGTTAACAACATTTCAACGTCATCAATTGGCTTGGAAGTTAGCAGTCTGTTGCTGCCAACACTCAGATACATTCATAATAACTTGTATTCGTTGCAGATCACAAAGGAAGGACACCATGAGTTGTACTTTGAAGTACAGGCTCATAACGGAACCAAAGAGTACGCCCGTTACAACACTTTCATCGTCGGCTCTTCCAGTACTGGATTCAAGCTGACAATTAGTGGTTATAGCGGAAATGCCGGTAAGTTATTGATACTTATGCAGTTTTGTATAAAGTCTGGAAATTTTGCGTTGTAAATTTGTAACTAGGGAATGCAATCCCTTGATGCGGGATTGCCCTGGAAATGAATAAACTGAACACATAACACTTTGTGACGTGAACGTCTTATTAAATGTTAAATTATTGATTAAGTAAGGTGGTTAACACGTTAAGGTCGCCTTGTTCCATCGTGAATGTTTTAACAACGGATGGTTGTTATTGTGTGTGCCCAGTGTTCTTGTTATTGTTTCAGGCGACTCATTGACCGATACCGGCTCCGCCAAATGGATCCTGAACGGAATGAAGTTCTCTACGTTCGATAAGGATCAGGACGGTCATGCAACGATGCACTGTGCTTAGGAGCGGACTGGAGGCTGGTGGTTCAATGGTTGTTCGTTAAGGTAACTATCTCCACCTGCGTCTGCGTCACGTGATGCGTGATGTGATGGGCATCTAGAGTGTATGGTAAAAATTGTTGTTTTTGTTTAAGAAAACAAGTTTTTGTTCGTGTTTTATTGAACTGTCTCTCCGGTGTGAAACCGGTATAAACATGTGAATTTAGAGCAACGCCATCTTGAATACTAACATGCGCCGTCGCAGTTATGGCTATCTACAACCAGCAAACATCTTGTCTCTTGACCCAAAGTTTAACTTTTTATTTTAATACCTTAAATCAGCGGTTCTCAAACTTTTTACTTCGAGCCCCCCTGCATAATCCAGCTGTAAGCCGGGCCCCCCTACATGTAAGCGTACTATATATTATAAGTTGCATTTGACATTTTACAGTCAATTATTATTTGGTTAAGTTCTACACATTCTATGCATACTCTAATGGGGCAATGTTTGATTTAATCGTAATCAAACAACAAATTCTATACAAACTATTACAATTTATTTAATTATTTTAGCTACTATAGTACATAATTGATATTTGTAACTCAAAGCAATAATAATTAAAAGAGCTTCAGTGTGAATGCAGTTTTCTGCGCATAGTTTCTTAAAACGCGGTGTCAGTTCGGATAACGCTACTCTGAGTTCCTTGGTCACATCCAACCTTGAGCGATTTTTACTCTTCCTGGCAGCTAGAGCAGAAAACTCAGTTTCACAAGAATAAGTGGTGGCGAATGAAGTGAGTATTTTCAATGCCCTTTCACTCAAAATTGGGTGTTCCTTTTATACACCAATTTAGAAGAATGTGAGAGAAGATTATTAAAACTTCATTTCAAGCCCAGTGTCACCTTGGAGGTCAATGAGATTTTCTTTTTCCTTCATGTTGAGAGGGAGCATTCATCGACTGATGATTTGAACGGGTTTTGAATCCCGTTGAGAGCATTTCTTTGCATTGGTTGGAATAGTTTTGAGATCCATTTCTTCAATCATAATTTTAAGATTAGGAACTAGCTCCAAATTATCACTTTTCAGACCACACTCGTACAAACTTGGCTTTATTACAAAGCTTTTCCCCTTTTCAGTCCATTGCAGAAGGTTTGCATATTTTTTCCGTATTTTCTGATAAACTAAAGAAAGTAAAATGTTCGGCACTCTTACGACGTTGACTAAAAATTATACACTTGTTGTAATTTTAAAAATAAAAAGTTTGCTTTATTACTTTGGGCCCCCCCTAAGTCTTCATTGCGCCCCCCTTGGGGCCCACACTTTGAGAACCGCTGCCTTAAATAGTTTATTGTATTCTTGTCGCTTTCCAGCCCATGTACTTTGCACCTATCTCTCTCTAACAATCGGCATAATACCGCGGTAGTTTACAATATTAAATACGTCTAGCTCTTGTTTAACAACCGAATTTGTGTATGGCAAATTAATTTCGTATTTTTTAATATTTAAATAATGGTTGTGGAGTTTGGACCTTATAGAGATCTATAGGCTGGCTAAAGCGTATCTGCGATCTGTCGGCGGTATCCAAGTTCTCGAACGGCAAATGTCGCTCAGTTCCTTTCAATAGCTTAGTGGGCGCACAATTTCATTAAGAAGGACCTTTTAGCTATTAAGTAATTAATATTTATATCAAAAGACACATCAAAACATCAGAACTATTTTAGATTACATTTATTTTAAACTACACTATTGAATAACATATAAATTGATTAAATATTTTAGTTAATAAGAATACTAGTTACGACAATAAGTAAATGTAACTCGCGGTTTAAGTAATAAATAAAAATATGTGTAATTATTATTTTATGTTTATGCACCAAAAAGGTTAAGCGTGCTGTAGGTTTGAGTGTTGAAGCGATAAGAACGAATTAGGACTAAATTCGTAGTGTCGAACCCTAGAGAAGTGAATCGTATAAACAAAGAATGTTTACATAAGAAATATTATGGTTTGTCCATAGAGAGCAGTGTATATCAAAACAACTAGGCATAAAATATAAATGAATTAAGACACAGAAATCTTAGATCTAACATTCATTAAAAATAAAAGCAAGATATTGATTTACAAATATGAATATTGCATGCATTTATTAACAAATAATATAATATCAAAATTACAGCCATCTTAAAATAGTTTAAAAAAATTTATTTTTGGTTATAAAAAAGAGTTTCTGGCATGTTTTAGCAACAACCAAAATGCATGGCAATAATAGCATGGCAGTGACAGACAGCGTGTGCAAAAGACGACGACTCTATTAATTATTTCTTTTTAAGTTTTAAATATTATAAATTAATTATAAAAATTTAAAAGTGGTTGAGTTTGGACCTATTTATCTATATAAGCTTGAGATTGGCTTATTTGCGATGTTGACGGTATCCAATTTCTCAGATTGATGGGTTGCTTCTAACTCCTTTGATAGCGATGAATTGCGCCAAAGTTTCTCGAAGGACCTTTTTGTTATTAAATAATTAATAACAATTTTTTATTTCTTGCTTTAAATCAAATAGCAGCAAAACACTAGTATTTTACATAAAACATTTATTATACGAATACACTTGACGAATTACAATAATTGAAAATTAAATGAATAACTGTATATATCTATGATACTGTGATACAATTCACTATTAAAATCTTATTATAATTTATCAAACTGTTGAAAGTTGGAGCTGATATTTTTAGATGTTTACTGTTCTAATTGTTAGCTAATAATTAAAGATATTTAGTGATGCTTACTGTATGAAGTCTGAGTTAATAATGATTATTTTAATAGTGTTTTATCAGTACATTGATAGAAAGAATGCATTTGTCAGGCCAGCTGTGTGCCCTTGAAACTGGTTTGTAAAATAAAATACAATGGCAGAGTAACAGTAATAATAACTTTGTTAGTTAATTCAATAACAAAGAAAAAATAAATTATTTGGTTAAACAAAAGAATTATTACAAAACTTAAGATCTAAAAATATACAAAATTATATTCTAATGAAATACATTAAGAACGTGAAATATCTATATAAATATATAGATTGTGTATGCGTTCTTAACCATACTCCCGCGCGTTGAAAATTGTAAGAATCATCTTGATTTTCAACTGATGTTCTGTAATAAGTAGCGGAACGAGATGTTGCACTAGACGCTGGTTTTCCCTTAGCTGTCTTGATAGTGGCTGCTCGAGTCGCTGAATCTTCATTAACACTTAAGTTCACTGGGCTATCCAACATCCATTGCGATGGATGAAAGTTTGGCTCCTTGACTAGGACCAAAGTTCCTTGCTGCAGTACAGCATCCTTTGACATTTTCCACTTCACGAGCTGATTACAGCGTCCTAAGTATTCGCTTGACCTTTTTATCCAACAACTTTGAATAAAGTCTTGAAATTGCGAGTATCGCTGCGTTCGGCTTAATTTAGTTGGAGCGTTCTCTGCAGGAGCGATTCTTGTGATCTGCCGTCCTAATAAGAGGTGTCCAGGTGTGAAGGGAATTAGGTCATTGGGATTATTGGAAGCGGAAAAAAAGGGATGGAAATTGAGGATTGCCTCAATTTGAGTTTGCAGTGTACAAGTGTCTTTGAAGTTGTTATGAAAATTTAAGTTCGTTAGTTTGGCAAGTGGATAACAATGTAAAATACTGTATTTAAAACAGTCAGGTTCAGAGGGCCATTTAACGATTAAATTGAAATATTGAATAATGATTAATATGAAATATTCTATACCTTCTGGGTCGATATAGAAGAGTTTGTCAATTATAATGTTGCGGTTGATATATTTAAAATAAATACAAGAACCATATGCATTTTCTAAAACATCACAAAAACCATGAATTTCAAATGTTTTGGAATTCTTGATTAATGATTTTTGTGGTATGGATGCATTGTTTAAGGTCGGTAATTGCTTTATTACAGGAGTCCATGTTTTTACTGAAATTTCTGGAATTTCAACATTCCAGTGTAGATTTGTTAGCCTTACTTGTTGTCTCAATAGCATAAACGGTTTGACGTAGGGTGATAATAATCCATGTGGATCAAAGATTTTGGCAATGAAAAATAGAACATTTTTATTGGGTAATTTTATATGTGGATCAAAATGGGCGATATTGTATTTGAAACAGTCTGTTGTTGAGCACCATTTGACAATTAAAGTTTTAAAATGCTCTAAGTCTGCGTGATCTATAATAAAATGTTGGTCTTGAATGGTGTTGTCTAAATTGAATAAAATAATGTGATCATTCGACATCCATTTCCGTAAATAAGATCCTGCACTACTTAATGTTTCTAATGTTTTAATACAGCGTAACTTGAATTCTGATAGATCATTTGATCCAGTCAGAAGCTTATCAACATATGAATCATTAAGGGTGGTGTTTGTGGCATATGGATGTGAATTTAAAAATAATAATTTAGACCTTGTATGTAATTTAATTAACCATAGTTGTTGTATCATTAATTTGCATGGTATGTCATAAGGCAATATTAATGCGAGTGGATCCAAGGTTCTAGCTATTAATGATAAAACATTTGCTTTGGTTAATTTCATAAGTATTTGAATTGAATTATGCAATTCCTTGACCGTAAAAATGCCGTTTGTCTTGTTTCTAGAATTTTGGATGAAACGTAAATAGTATGTGGTGACGCTATTGATCGATTTAAAATTTGAAAATTTGTCAAATATAAAATTTGACTTGGCTATGGAGTAGTTTGACAAAATGAATGATTTATGATGTTTACTAGTAACACGCTTTCTTTGTGGTAAAGGAAAGGGTTTACTAATTGATGATTTGGAATCTCCTATACCGTGATGCGGTAAAATATATGTAGGTTCGGATGAATTATGAATAATGTTAGTAGTCATATGACCTGATCGTATATATTCATGAGTGAATGTAGAATACATAGACTTATGTTGTGTAATTCTATCAAATTTTCTTTCAAATGAAAGCAATTGTTTGGTAGCTGTGGTTTTGGTATCCCCTAGGGCTGATGTGGGCAATTTTAATGGTAATGTAATTGCGAATCTACCATCTGAGTTGCGATTAGTAGTTTTGTTACAATGATCATGGCATGCTTGTTCCTCTGAAGTAAAAGTTCTACATTTCTTAACAGACTCGCTTTCACAAACCTTGGGAAATTGAGTTTGTTCTTTAATAATTAAAGTGCCACATTCTTTAACATACTCGCTTTCACAAAGCTTGGGAATTTGAGTTTGCAAGGATGTGTGATGGTTTTGCGCATGATTGTTGTTGGTAGCAGATTTGTATTTAGTAACTATCCAACCCAGTGAAGTGTTTTGCAAATGCAATCGATCATTGGATAGTGTTGATTTGCCTACGCGTAATAATTTCCAAAAAATGTCAGCTCCTAACAATAAATCCACAGATTGTGTTTCGTTAAAACTAGGATCTGCTAGTTTTATTGTATGCGGTATTGATAGATTGACAATATCCAATTTGATGTGTGGGATTTTGTCAGTTATTGTGTCTATGAGCAGACAATTTACAAACGTTTTGTAATTGTTAATAGATGAATGCAAAATGATTTTTGCTTGCTTATGTGTTTTAGCTTCGGAGTTATCAATTCCGGTAGCAACTACATCCGAATTTGTAGTGTGAATGTTTAATTTTTGTACTAAACTCTTGGTAATAAAATTTGATGGACTACCGTTATCCAGAAGCGCGCGTGCAGTAATTATTTTACCGTTTTTGTCAGGTATGTTGACTATTATAACAGAGATTATATGCACAGTTTTATATTATATATTTTATTAAATAATAAGTCCTCAGACTCAAATTATACAGCAAGTCATCAGACAAAATTTCTTATACAATTAAAATATTTAGTGTAACTATCAACGCCTTGATTGTTGTTATAGAATTTAATAACAATAGCTTTGAACTAGTTTATTAAATAAAATAATAAATCAAGTCTTTAAGATAATCATGAATTAACAATACTGTTGGAATGTCTTGTAATTCCAACACACCCCCTCAAGACATTCATTTCAACAATTTAAATAATTTGAAGTCCCAATCCTTCTTCAATACATTTTAACATTTTTGTAGCTTTATTTTTTAATTCTTCAGACACCTGACTATCATCAATTATCCACATCAAAATTTCATGTAGCATATCCGGTATTTCCATATAAACATTTTCTTCTAATATTCCATTTAAATAGGCAGTTACAACATCAAATTGTCTTATTACAAGTTTTAATTCCACAGACAATGCAATTAAAAGTCTCATTGATTCCATTCTTGCAACTGGAGCAAAAGTTTGATCATAATCAATACCATATTTCTGACTATAACCTTTTGCAACAATACGAGCTTTTCTTTTTTCAATAAGCCCATCTGATCCAAATTTATTTGTTAAAATCATTCGACTTCCCACAACACTTTGACCTTCAGGTAATTTTACAATATTCCAAGTATCATTTTTTAATAAACTTATGACTTCTGATTTAATTGCTCTCTTCCACTCAGCACACTCTTGAGAATTAATAGTATCTTCCAATTTAACTTCAGCTACTCCAACAAATATATTATCATTATCATTATCATCTTCATTAGAATCAGATTCAATCCTTTCTTTAACTTCACAATTATTAACTTTTGAAAAAAAATTTCTGGGACGTCCTTTCAAACCTGTTTTAATTAATTTTGGTCTTCCTGGTCCTCTTCTTTCTTCTCTAGTATATTCTCTTGAGTTTCTTCTAGGAGTTTCTTGAATAGATGATTGAATACCAGATGAATTTTCATTTTCTTCATTATCTTCTAAATTTTCTTCTGGAATTCCATCTAAAGTTTCTGTCTCATTACTATTTTTAAATCCTGTTATCAATTCAATCCATGGTTTATCCTTGTTTTCAAAATCATTAATAATCAGCTGTTTAATCTCTTGGTTCTTTAAAACTGTAGTAACATTATCTTCAATAAATTTCACATCACGAGCAACAATAAATTTTCTCTTTTCTGGTAACCAAATTCTGTATCCTTTTGATTCACGTGGATAACCTACAAAAATTCCTTTCATTGATCTATCAGATAATTTGCCTTTTGTTGGATCTTTATCTAAGACATATACAGTTGATCCAAATGCTCGTAAATAATTTAAATGAACTTTATCCCTGTTGAACCATCTCTGATAAGGAGTATCTCCATTAATACTTCTTGAAGGACATCTGTTTCTCAAATGACATGCTGTAGCTACAGCATCAGTCCAAAACATATCCGATAAATTTGATTGAAGTAATAAACATCGTCCCATTTCAACTAATGTTCGATTTAAACGTTCAGCAACACCATTTTGCTGAGGTGTTCTTACAACACTTAATCGACGTTGAATACCTTGATTACGCAGGAAAGAATCCATCTCAGTATTACAATACTCTTTACCATTATCACTTTGAAGATACTTAATCTTCTTCCCTGTCATACGTTCAGCTTGATTTTGATACATTTTGAAAGCTTCTAGTGCACCACTCTTCTGTTTAAGAAAGTATACTTCACACCATCGAGAATAATCATCAATAAATGTAATAAAATATTTTGCTCCATTCACTGATTGTGTCCTAAACGGTCCAACAATATCTGTATGAACTATTTCAAGAAGTTCTTCACTCTGTCGTTCACTTCCTGAAAACGGTAACCCTGTCATCTTGCCTCGTAGACACACTTCACATCTTGACAAACATTTCAATTGTTCAGAGGTTACTTTACTTGTAGTATTCTGATTAATCACCCGAAATAAATCCTTAGCATTTAAATGACCCATACGACAATGCCACATCAATAACTCAGAATTAGCTTTATCTTCTCCAATACAAGCTTCTTCATTACCTTCTTGTAAATAATAGAGATCACCACGCCTTTCAGCAACAAATTTAACATTTCCAGTCATATCCATAATTACAGCTGAATCTTTTTTAAATAGAATTTCATGATCCTTATTAGTAATTTTAGCAACTGATACTAGATTTGACCTTAAATCTGGTACAAATAATGTGTTTGAAAAATCTACTGACCTCAGCTGTTTACCATTACTAATCGACAAATTAACAGTACCTTTTCCTTTGATTTCACTACTTGCTTGATTAGCCAAATTTATTTTCCCACTAATTTCTTCATTTAAAGACTTAAATAATTGTTTATCACCACATAAATGTGTTGTACAGCCACTATCAAGAATCCAAGGTCGACAACTTGGAACACTACCAGCAAATTCAACATTAAATACTGCAAAAGTATCATCATCCGCTTGAGAACATTGGTTTTCTTGTGTGTATCTATTCTGTCTATCTGGTCCATTTCTTCTGAAATTTGGTTTCAATTGAGTTGGACATTCAGGAGACTTATGTCCTTGTTTTCCACATTTAAAACAATATCCTTTAAAAATATTTTTGTAACTCGGTTGATTTTCAGCCCTTACATTTCCAGCTAACTCAACAACTGAATTTGAACCAATTTCACTCTTCTCAAGTATCTTAACCTTAAGAGCTTCAACCTCCAAGAGTTCATCACGTGATTCCATAGCACATTTAAAACCTTCATAGCTATCTGGTAGACTATATAATAACATTACAGACAATAAATCTTTATTCACTTCAATATCCATAGCTCCAAGTCGATCAACTATATCCGAAAACTTGTTTACATGATCCCTGACATCACCACCTTCAGACATCTTGTGAAGCATAAGTTGCTTAAGTAATAAAGCTTTTCTTGCAGGTCCTTTGGAAGCATAAACTGAGGCAAGTTTTTGCCAAACTTCATGAGAAGTATTACAACCTCGGACATGCTGCAATTCCGTTGAACTAATTGCTAATATTACTTCTGACTTAGCTTTACGATCAATTTTTATCCATCCATTTCTTTCTTCTTGATTTTTTTCCGCAGCAACAGGAATCGGTTTTTCACCACTGACATATTCCCACAAATCATTTTTGATCAATAGCGCCTCAACATGAATTTTCCAGGCTTCATAATTGTCCTTACTCAACAGCTCAAATCTTGTAGCACTCACTGATGTCGTCATATTAATTTTTAATTAAATTTAATTAAATGCACCTGTTATCTGGGCCCATAACCTATTATAACAGAGATTATATGCACAGTTTTATATTATATATTTTATTAAATAATAAGTCCTCAGACTCAAATTATACAGCAAGTCATCAGACAAAATTTCTTATACAATTAAAATATTTAGTGTAACTATCAACGCCTTGATTGTTGTTATAGAATTTAATAACAATAGCTTTGAACTAGTTTATTAAATAAAATAATAAATCAAGTCTTTGAGATAATCATGAATTAACAATACTGTTGGAATGTCTTGTAATTCCAACATTGACTAAAGCGGTTGATAACATAACTTGACTTGTGCGTTTGACTTGCGCTGTGAGTGTGCTGGAAGTGGCAGCTTTAGAAATTGAAGCGCTTGATGCTTCAATTACTTTAGACACTGAAATAATTTTATTGATTTTGGTGCCTACTTTAATGTATTGCATAAGAAAATCTGTATTTTCTTCATCAATGCGGTCTATTTCAGCTTGATCCTCAGTTTGTTCATGCATTTGTTCATGAACTTTATTAATCGAAGCCATTAGTGGTTCCCATTGTTTATGAAGAAACTTTATATTTTCCACATCGTAAGTGGATGGATCTTTTATATCAACATTTTCGATGGCTTTACTGTATCGATTTAATGATGATTTAATACTATGTAATTTTGTATTTAAGATTTTTAAAGACATTGTGAATGTGACTTTAAAATCTCTAATGATATTTTAAATATAATATTTAAAACTAATTTTAATAGTGTATTATTGCTGATGCAAATAATATGAAGGTACTCTATTACGTAGAATACGTAAAAGACTTCTGTGCAAAATACACAGACGGTAATTTTGGTTTGAAAATTCAAACGCTAAAAATGGAATAATAATATTCGCTATTTAAATGCGATTGGCGTATGTACTCTAAATGTCTTAATCCTATGAGAGGACTTTAGATGACCTATGTGAGATTATACTTATGGAATCGAATGTTCGCAACCAATGCAATTAATGTATGTGTGCTGAGTGACACAAATATAATTCAAATATTTAAAAAATAATTGAAAAAGATATATATTATTGTGGATGCAATAATATAATCGATGATCTATTACGTAACACGTAAAAAGATTTCTGTGTAAAATACACAGATGAGTATTTTGATTTGAACAAATATATTCAAATGCTTAAAATGGAATAATAATATTCGCTAAATAATGCGATTGGCATATGTGCTCTAAGTGTCGTATTCCTATGAGAGGACATTAAATGACGTAATAAGAGGCTATATTTGTGGAATCTAATATTCGCAACCAATGCAATTAATGTGTGTGTGTGTGTGTGCTTAATGACACTAATACGAGCCCTATAGATGGTCAATAGCTTGGTAACGCTAAATGACTTGACTAAAGTGGCAAGGATTTATTAACTACAAACTGAAAACTAAATATCGTTGAAAGATTGATTAAAAAATATGATACAACAATGATACGAACTTATGATGGAACTGAATCATTGATGTCTAAACACCTTGGTAAAATGAAATAACGTTTCAAACAGTAGTAAATGTAAAATTTGTAAAATATATAAGCTGTAAGTGCAAAAACCCAAAATAGAGGTAATAAAAGGATAGGATGGGAATTATATAAATGTTTTAGGATTACCTTGACACCACTGTCGTGTAGTAGCTCTCGTTTCAAGACTGAATCCAGATGCTGCTGCGATTGACTCGTGTGTGCTGTTGTACTTGGCGCTAAAAGTGAGATTTTTCTAGATTGTTCACCTTGCTTGATGAATCCTTTTCAAAGATGACCAATGCGGTGTGAATCTTCTTTTAAGATGCTCAATTGTTGGATGCGTTGATGAGAATCTTGCTTGAAGATGATCAAATGGATGGAATCTTCTTTGAAAAATGAAAATACTGAATATTCGTTCTTCAAGATGATCAATTCTTGTGAATCCGCTCTTGAAGATGGTTTAATGGTGTGCATCCGCTCTTATCCGGCTCGAAGACGACCAAATGGTTGAGTTTGGACCTATTTATCTATATAAGCTTGAGATTGGCTTATTTGCGATGTTGACGGTATCCAATTTCTCAGATTGATGGGTTGCTTCTAACTCCTTTGATAGCGATGAATTGCGCCAAAGTTTCTCGAAGGACCTTTTTGTTATTAAATAATTAATAACAATTTTTTATTTCTTGCTTTAAATCAAATAGCAGCAAAACACTAGTATTTTACATAAAACATTTATTATACGAATACACTTGACGAATTACAATAATTGAAAATTAAATGAATAACTGTATATATCTATGATACTGTGATACAATTCACTATTAAAATCTTATTATAATTTATCAAACTGTTGAAAGTTGGAGCTGATATTTTTAGATGTTTACTGTTCTAATTGTTAGCTAATAATTAAAGATATTTAGTGATGCTTACTGTATGAAGTCTGAGTTAATAATGATTATTTTAATAGTGTTTTATCAGTACATTGATAGAAAGAATGCATTTGTCAGGCCAGCTGTGTGCCCTTGAAACTGGTTTGTAAAATAAAATACAATGGCAGAGTAACAGTAATAATAACTTTGTTAGTTAATTCAATAACAAAGAAAAAATAAATTATTTGGTTAAACAAAAGAATTATTACAAAACTTAAGATCTAAAAATATACAAAATTATATTCTAATGAAATACATTAAGAACGTGAAATATCTATATAAATATATAGATTGTGTATGCGTTCTTAACCAAAAAGTATTATTATTATACTTTACTTTAAACCGCGAAAGATCCACTCTCTCTCTCTCTCTCTCTCTCTCTTTTACTGCTTCCTACTGATATATATCCAATTATTTTTCTTGTTTAACTAAATATTTATTTAGTTAAGACATAAACCATTTATATATGTAATAATTGTGGCATATATATCAGGAACTATATTCTTGTATATGTTTCTAATTAAAGTAATTTTATGTTATTATTATTGAATGATAATTAACCTAATCCTACCTCTCTCTCTCTCTCTCCCTCTTATTAATGGAAAGCTAAGTTTCAATTTTCTTTTATTTATTTATATGAATATACAACATATTAAGTTTATTGTGTGAAAATTTGAAGTCGGTTGGAGTAAAACTGTCGGAGATATAGAGTTTTGAGTCTTCACCTCTCTGGTCTGGTTTCACCTTTCTTTGAAACTTTTAAACGCGTTTTTCTCACACTTCGCTTTTTCAGAGTCGATGTCCTCTCTAGCTCAAAATCTACTGCACTGATCCGCAATGAAATTTTGAACACTCTTTCTTTACATAAATGCCGAGGTAACGCTGTCGAGTTTTTGTTTTTTAATTTTAACGTATTTTAAAATAACAAAGTTTCTGATTTTTCGACAGAACTCGACAGGGTGACCTGCAGAAACTTATCAACTAATGAAATCATTTTGGTTTTTTGATTTTAAATAATCGAGTGATGAGTTATGAGGGACAACGCAATGAAACTCTTTTTTGTGATGTCACCGGAGATTCGCTGTCGATGGCTCATTTCTTGATATTTATTTATGAAAATTTCACAAAGTATTCTTTAAATGTTATTTTATCATGTAGTAATTATAGAAATAATTATATATTAACTGTGTCGTCAAAAAACATTATCGAAAATATGCTTTGTTTGTTTTGATTTGAATGTACCGTCCCTTTAAAATAAAGACACAAACTCTCTCTCCCACCAACTTATCATTTATAGTTTACGAAATATAAGCGCGACAAATCTTATAACTGCTCTGGTTGTCTAATGGGGCTGTGAACTGATTTTCTAGGGGTCGTTTTCAATTTTTGATTGAAATAAAAGTTAATATATTTATTTAAATATTCATAAGTTTATCCATGTATAGCTATTTAAACAATAGGTCCTCTATAACGCGGATAATGTGTTAATGTAGCTCGAAACAGTGTTATATAAATATTTTAAGTAAATTTTCATTACGATGGTATAGCTATAGACAGGACGGACTACACCATGCGTTTCCTGTCTTCATTTATTAGCCATTACTTTATTCAGAGGTATATCGTTTGATATACTATGTCAAAATAAAGCTTAAACATTTCTTTGTAACTCCTCGTCGTTATTTTTTAAATTGCTAATTTCTAAATTGTATGCAATGTTGTTAAAGTGTTTGTGTAACAAAACGCTTGTACGATTGTGTAAATATTTAACATGCTGCTGTCATCTACACTCAAGTTCTGTACTATGAAGTAGTGGAGACGCAAACCATATTTGTGATTGTGAGTCAACAGTCTGTATGAGTACATTAGTTCGTGAGTGGACCGTATCGAGTCGCTACTGTATAAATATTATTTAAATACAGCGATGAGAAACCTTTTTAAAACTACCTTTTGTGCATTTAATAAGTGAGTTATGTTATTAGTAAATAACAATATTTAAAATATTATATACTTTATTTATATTGATAAATAAAGTTTCTCTATAATTATATATTTTATATTACAAAGATTATCTCCTCGATGGAGTATAACTAAAGTACTTGAACAAATGAATTAATCAATTAGTAAATCAAAATTGATTTTAGTCAATGTGATTATATAAATTATCTGGTTACTTAGATAATAATATATTTATTATCTTCTTTAAACATAATATTAGGGTCACTTGATAACTAGTGTATTAAAATGTGACACTGGGTGATGAACCTAACTTATCACTTTTAACAATATTAACATATTTGCTTTTTATTTAAATTTATTTATATTACGTTCTATCCTATAGACATTTAACAATAGTTTACAACAAATTGAACTTGCACGGTATGTGTCCAGTGACACTACTATTTATTATTTCATTTAGTTAAGTCCTGAGGCGCCCTCTTCTGCAGTCAAGCTATCATCATCAAGATATTTTAATCTTTGAAAAGGTCCACTGAATAAGTTTTATGACTTTGAGATTGTAATTACGAAATAGTAGGTCACAAAACGTTTTAATTTAGGTAACATTTTTACGTACTGGGATATTTTGTTTCTGTTAGATGCTCTTTGAATACATATTTAGCAAATAAAGATTTAGAACAGGGTAACGGGCTGAAAAGTTATAAAATGAGGAGATCCATGGCGGAAGTTTAGAGGAATCAAATTAAAAGTTCGGAAACGTAAGAGAGCATGGAGACAAGAGGTGATGATTGGGGCTTGTGGGCGGGGGCACTAAAGACTGGTCAATACAGTGCTTTATTACTGTAAATGAAAGAATTATAACAAAAGAAGGAAACATAAATTTAAAAAATGATATATTTTACCGAAAATTACTTAAAAATAATATTTTGCATTATTTTCTATTTAGCAAATAACTTTTATTTATTCACAAATATTATATACACGTCGCTTTGCGACGGGGCGAAGCGCTAGTCCTATATTTTAATGTTCCAACTGTTTGAATCTATTATATGTTTGGTACTGAATTTTATATGGCATCGCGAAAACGGCTCCATCAATGTTTTTGAAAATATCCTATTTCGTAGAAAAAAAAATTCTAAGACTTTTGGCGTCCCCGGATTTTTCCTTGAATTTCCTGGAAACCCGTAATTTTGGAAAAACTGGAAAAAAAGTGATCCCTTTTTTGCTGTATTACTTTTAATTCGTAAAAGATAGAAAGTTGAAATTTTGCATGTGTATTAAGGTATTTAATGCTGACCCGGTAGGGAACTTTGGAGAAAGTTCATATTATAGATTTTAGAATAATTAAGTATAATATTAATTAAAAAAAATTCAAAATTTCAAAATTTTATTTGGGGGCACGGGGGCAGTATTTTCCGAGAGTAAAAATTGTGCTAGAAAGTTGAAATTTTGTATATAGGCATAAAAAAAAATCACAAATTTTGAAAAAAAGTTGGTCAAATAACGCATAAATTGAAAATATGTTTTATTTTGATATAAAAATTATATTTTCTTAGTCAGTTTTTATGAAAAATTAATTGTTATTATATGTAAAATTAATATAGAACGAGTTTATTTATTATTTCAATTTAAAAATGGAATTAAATTTTGACTTGAAATTCAAGCTACTCACAAAAAACAGACGTCGCTTGCGACGGGGGTAAAAGCTAGTTTATATTTATATTTTATAACGTATACATATATTGGCACATGTTTGAATTGTGCCAATGGTTTCGCTTTCGATTTGCTTACAAGTTTGTTTGTTAAAAATATATTTCATTAGGTATCTCAAATTTAAATAAAGTTTAACTTACTTGCAAATGGTAGTACAAATTTCGTCTTGAGTATTGTATATTTATGAAAAATTTTGTTGCACAAATTTTACATTCAGCTTTCAACAATTTATTTTTGTTTAATTGTGTATGATCTTCCCCTTCCGGGTTATCATTAATTTTGAAAAACTTACTCAACCCAACTGAAAAACGCACAGACATGGTAATAATCAAAATATTTTAAAATAAGGTAAATCGCGACAAACTAGCCCGATGTTGTTATACTTTAAAGAATGATTGAAAAATAGAAATTGATTAAAAACATTAGGTATTGATGCTGCACTTTGCGGAACTTTGTTAAACTATTTTCTATATTTGATGCTATCTCCGACAAAAGAAATATTCCTTTTCCTTTTATTACTTAGGCAATAAAACTAACAAAATTTCATATTAATAGACATAATATTTTTCTACACATATTAATAGAATAAAAGAAACTTGTAAAATGGTAAAATGTGCAATGCAATAAAACTTGTTAACTAAGTAAA